>CM021101.1:713075064-713091495 GCA_007115665.2 Sequoiadendron giganteum | reverse complement strand
GGAATAGGATTAGATGTGGAGATGGGATTGGATGGACGACTAGGAGGAGATGAAGGATTAGAATTAGATGAAGGGATGGGAATGGATGGAGGACTAGGAGGAGATGGAGGATTAGGATTAGGAATTGGAGGATTATATGACTGGATGTGTGGATGAGGATTAGATGTAGAACTAGGAGGAGATGAAGGATTGTGATTAGGATTAGGAATTGGTGGATTAGGAGATGTGGAGATGGGATTGGATGGAGGACTAGGAGGAGATGAAGGATTAGAATTAGATGAAGGGATGGGAATGGATGGAGGACTAGGAGGAGATGGAGGATTAGGATTAGGAATTGGAGGATTATATGACTGGATGTGTGGATGAGGATTAGATGTAGAACTAGGTGTAGTTGGAGGAGATGGAGGATTAGGATTAGATGGAGGAGTAAGATATAATGCGGGAAAAGGGGGGGTGATGTAGGAGAATGCAGATGTTGGATTAGATTGGGATGGGGAGTGATAATAGGAAGATGTGGATGAAGGATTAGAATGGGGAGATGTGGAATTAATGTAAGGGTATTGGGATGGGGGATTGTGATAGGAAGGTGTGGATGTTGGATTAGAATAGGAAGATTGAGGTGGTGAACCATCGTAGGAGGACATGTATGGTGGGTTGACGTAGGAGGATATGGATGGTAGATTAGGATGAGAGGATTGAGATGGTGGATTAGGATGGGAAGATTGGGATGTGGGATTAAGGTAGAGGTATTGGGATTGTTATGATGATAAGGAGAGGAGGATATGGATTTGGGTAGGATAGAGGTTGAAAGGGAGGACATGATGAATATGTCGATGGTGAGGATGTTGGATATCCCTTGTCAAGGGTAGAATAAAGATTGTTATTAGATGTAGATGAAGGCATGGTGGGATAGTTTGAAGAAGTAGTGGGATTTTGGAAGGCGGTTGGAGAGAGCTTGCTAGAAATGATAGCATCAAGGGGATCTATATAACAATCTTCATGATCAACAAGATTTTCTTTATCGTCATCAACGGAGTTAGGATTCCCCTTGACTACTATTATTGGTCATGTGAAAGGGGGATAAAGATTCATGATGGATACAAATTAGTAAGACATAATAGATGATGGATGGAGAACTAGGATGGATTGGAAGCTCATATGGGGATTGGATGAAAGCTCAGATTGGGATTGGATGATGTATCAGTTAATTTGATGATTGGATAAGGACTGGTTGATGGATGATTTGATGATGTATCAATTTGATGATTTGGATGAGGATTGGTTTGATGGATCAATTGATGATGTATCAATTTTATGATTTGGATTTGATTGGATTTGATTGGATCAAATGATGATGTATCAATTTGATGATTTGGATGAGGATTGGATTGATGGATAAGATTGGATTTGATGATTTGGATTGTTTGGATCAATTGGATAAATTGATGATGCCTCAATTGGATGAAGATTGGATTTGATTGGATCAACTGGATTTGATGATTTGGATTGTTTGGATCAATTGGATAAATTGATGATGTCTCAATTGGATGATTTGGATGAGGATTGGATGATTGACGATCGGATTTGGATAGATTGGATTTGATGATTTGGATTGACGTTGGATCAATTGGATTGGATTGGATCAATTGATGATGTATCAATTGGTTTGATTTAGATAAGAATTGGATGATGGAAGCGATCCTAAAAACCTAATTTGGAAACCACCCTAGGTAACTTATAACGTTGGTTGATCGGATTAAATCAATTATTATGACGCCTAATCCACCTGGAGATGGAAGGGGATTGATTTGGGCCAATGATGTCGACTTACAACACAAATCCGCCTCAAGATAGAAGCGGATTGATTAGGTTGAAGAAAAGGGTTGATATGTAGGATAACGATCAAACTTAACGCCTCGGTCAATTCGGGAGATAACTCCTAAAACAAGGTCTAAGGGATTTTGTGTTGAGAGATGATGATGGATGAAAATGGAAGATGTGTTGTTGAATTGATATTTTTCTAAATGTTTAGGTCACATGGTAAGATGGGTATCCCAAATGGTGGAATGATCAATGTGAATGTGGTAAGTGGATGTTTTAGAAAGGTTAAATGGAGTTTTGGAATGGTCAAATGGATGTTTGGATTGGTTAGATGAGTGTTTAGGATGATAAAATGGTCAAATGGAGACTTTGGGAGTTCAAATGGGGTTTAGAATGGTCAAATAGATGAAACTATCCGTTCAGGAGGGCGTATCTGTACTTCTGCAGTCAAACAGTGGATCAAGAGGGCGTACCTGCACTTTTACAGTAAAAACTGTCAGAAACGTCAGAACAGGGGGCGTATCTGCACTTCTGCACTAAAAAAACTGGCAGAAACGTCGGAACAGGGGGGCGTATCCACACAACTGTAGTAAAAAACTAGCAGAAACGTCAGAATAGGGGGGCCTATCCGTAATTCTGCAGTAAAAAAATGGTAGAAACGTCGGAACAGGGGGGTGTATCTGCACTTCTGTGAAAAAATAGTGACTTGGTTTGGAAATGAGAGATTATGGCAAAGATTTGGAATGATTCAATAAAGGTTTGACTTATCAAAATTTGCTAATTTTTCACAGAAAGACACTTTGAACAAGCACAATCCTATGATTAATATTAAGGGGTATGGCCGGCAAAGGTCTTACTCTAGGATGAACAAGGTTTCTAGGGATTCCTCGATATACGCTCAGTACGTGAGGCACAACCGTGAACACCAGTCCATCACAAGCGTGAGTCGGGAACCCCAACGAGATATTGAAAGGCTCAGACTAACTCTTCACGTCTATCTAGGTATCACCCTAGCTTCTACGCTCCGCCCATTACGACGCAACTGGATTGGGGTACAACTTTGGCTCTCCCCCCTTTATATACCCCGCTGGTACATGTGGTTGGGATCGTCCCTTGGGGTGATGAAATCCCCAAGCAAGTCCCACTAAGAAGAAGACACTAATCGTTTCCAACTACCCCCTTTGGATCCACACAAAGTGCAAAGGGAGAGGGTGAAAATGAATTAATGCTCCCTTAGGGTAACACAATGACAAAAAAAAAAACATAGCAAACAATAAGTATTACTTCCCCCTAATTATGCTCAGTGAATAGATAAAATAGTAAGGAAAAATTTAAAATTTGAATGAAATAAAGATCTTGCAAGCAATTGTTAGCTGTGAAAAATGCTAGATCATGGCGGTGTATCTACACTTCTATAGAAAAAAGTTAGCAAAAATGTTGGACTGCGGGGGCGTATCCGCACTTCTGCAGAAAAAAGCTAGCAAAAATGCTGGATTGCGGGGGCGTATCCGCACTTCTGCAAAAAAAGTTAGCAAAAATGTTGGATTGCGAGGGCGTATCCGCACTTCTGTAGAAAAAAGTTAGCAAAAACGTTGGATTGCGGGGGCGTATCCGCACTTCTATAGAAAAAAGTTAGCAAAAACGTTGGATTGCGGGAGCGTATCCGCACTTATGCAGAAAAAAGTTAGCAAAAACATTGGATTCCAGGGGCGTATCTGCACTTCTGCAGTAAAAATTGGCATAAACGTTGGATCATAGGGGCGTATCCGTACTTCTACAATAAAAACTAATAGAAACGTTGGATCGTGAGGGCGTATCCGCACTTCTGTAAATTTTTTTTAGCAAAAACGTTGGATTGCGGGGGCGTATCCACACTTCTACAGAAAAAAACTGGCAAAAACGTCAGATCGTGAGGGCGTATCCACCCCTCTGTAGTGCCCGAGAGGGCAAATCCGCCCCTCTATGACCTGAACCTGCAAACAAGCTAAACAACAGAAAAGTAAAAGAAAGGGACCCTTTAGTGGGTCCCACCGGGCGTGCCAAAAATGCGATCCTAATAAAATGCTAAGTCCTAATGTGAGATGCTAGATAAAAACTAATAATGTAACAAGAGGAACTAACAAGATAAAAGGGCACTTCAATGATTAGCCTAAGAAAATGGATAACATGGAAGTAAGATAAACAAATAGATTGCTGTTTGTTATACCTTCTATGCTGCTCTTTCCTTGGTTGGCCCTTGATCTTGAAGAGTTGTGTGCTCCTTAGATGACAAGCTATGTTGAATATGCAAATGATATGCAAAGTGGATGAAGATGTAATGATGATGAGATGAGAGCTCAAATGGTAAATTTGCAAGAGTTTGTTTGCAAAAGACTTCCTCCCCAAAATGAGGGAAATGAGGGGGTATTTATAGGCTAATTGGAATTCTCTAGAGAATTCAACGGTTGAGATTGATCCAACAAGATCAAGATGAAGGGCTATGGTGAGTTGAGGACTCACAAGCCCTCACATCTTGACATGTGGAAATGAGGTGGAAGAGAAGTACATGAGGTGGATGAAGGATAAGTACCTTGGGGGATGAGAAGATTCTTTGGAGGAATAAAAGTGAATTAAAAATTCACAATGATTGGAAGAATCTAGTGGATAAGAGAGGGTCTCCAAAAAGCTAGAGATTTGTCACATATGGGTGATGTGACAAGTCCAAGGTTCTAGAAGCCTTGAGCACATGTAAAATGACATGTCACATTTGCATGGGGATAGGGTAAACCTTGGAAAAATAAAATGTGTATTAAAAATTCACATGGGAAAGAGAGGAACCTTGGTTAAATAAATGTGAATTAAAAATTCACATGGGGAAGGGAGTCCAGGCTAAAAAGGGTAAGTGGGAGGGTTGACCAGAAAAGGTAAGCCAAATGTGGCTAATGATTCTAATTAAGGTTGTGCAAACATAGGATTAGGATAATTAATGATAGATTAGGGACAAGTGGGAGATTATGGAGGATGTGACACTTAATCTTGATTAAGTGGTGCACATCCTAATCACAGATTAATTAATTTAATTTGGATTAAAAGAGGGTTATGGAGAATGTGACAAGGAGAGAGAAAAAGAGGAATTAAAATTAGTTTTAATCCAAATACGTTAAATGACTAAATTAAAAAAATTGTCTTATTTATTTAATTTAGAGAGGAAAAGGGATAAGGTAAAGTATTTAATTTATTTAATTACATACTTTAGGAACTTTAGGCAGAAAATGAAATAATGATTAAATAAATTATTTAATCACTATTAATGAAATAGATGAATAGAGTAGATGATTTTGATCATATGAAAGTGATCAAATTTGGATGTCTACAGTTAGAAAAGAACTCATAATACTTTTACAAATATATATATGTAAAAACCATAAATGCATGTTATTGAGTCGATCTATTAAATCACAATTAAATAATTAAATTTATGGAGTAATAATAATTTAATTCAAACCATCTTATAGAAATTGAATCTTATGCATAAACACAAAGAAACCCATGAAGTTGAGGTTTTTCCTCTTGAATATCATTTGCATATTCATGAATATAACATCGAGCTACTATTGAAGACTTTATGAGTAATAGGAGTATACATTTTGTAGGCCTTATGATCAACACATTAACCAATGAAAATACATATGATTGACTTTGCATCAAGTTTCCTCCTATTTTCTTTTGGAATATGGGATAATGCCTTCAAAAAATTCTCAAATGACTATTAGTAGGTTTAGTACCAACAAGGGCCTCATAAGGAGTTTTTCCCTCTTGAATATCATTTGCATATCCATGAAATATAACACCTTTTTTAGCTAAGAATTTATAAGTAATATTGAAGGAAAAGTAGAGTTGTAGAATATGCTTTCCTAATGCAAAATCCTCAGAAGAGAAGTGCAAAAACCATCATTTAAAACTTTCTTGCGTTTGAGATGCACAATCACAGTATAACAAGAAAGATAGAAATAAAACACACATAGAGATAACACCAAATATACGTGGGAAAACCATTATGGGAGAAAAACCCACCACACCAAGTAAAGTCACTTTGTATTACAATAAACAATTACATTCAAAGTTAAAAACTTCACTCTTAGATGTTAGCTCATAGTGGCATCCCTTAGTTGACCTCCTCACAGACTTCATTTTGATACATTCACTGTTACAATGCTTCTACAACATACAATGAATTCACACTTACACCATCACCTTCGTCTCTATGAACTATTTTTCGTCTGTTACAACCAACAACCAATGGGGTGTATTTAATTACATGCTTCACCAACAAGTTATCTCGATCTTTGATCAAACCGCCCTGCAAACACGCATTGGGCCGCCCCAACATTAAATCCAGTTACAAAGAATTACCAAATCTGCACTCTGTCAACCTTGAATCAGATCATGCATTTAATGCAAATATATCACTTCCAAAGATTATAGCTTTTGGCCAATGATTTTTGATTTACAACAACGATGTAAAATCAATGAATGAGATCACGCCATGTGTCATCACACCATTCGTCCACTGCTTTGATTGTCGAATTAGACTAGTCAACTATGCCCTGAACTCCTTCTACCGCGCTACCTCTCGCCGTTCATCCAACCCTCGAGGTAAGGCGGTATACCACGCCACCACGCCAAGGTTCACAAGCACTTGTGGTATGGAGGTTCCACTGTGCTACCGTGCCAGGGATGTAAGACCACCGTGGTATGGCGGTGCCACCGCGCTACCGTGCCAAGGCTATAAGACCATCGTGGTATGGCAGTGCCACCGCGCTACCGCTCCAAGGCTGGCAGACATATGTGGTATGGCGGTGTCACTGCACTACCATGCCATATCCGCTAGACCTCTGTGGTATGGCAGTATCCACCCATTCACCAGACAACCACGGTTCACCGCGCTACCACCAAGCAGTGTTAAGCCCCCGCGGTATGGTGGTAACACCACCCAACCACCAGACAGACCAAAGAGTCTCACGGTAAGGAGGTAAACCGCATAACCACGCCGCTTCCAAAAGATCCCAGCGGTATAGCGGTAAAGACATGAACAAAAGGTAAATTCATCAAGTCTTTAACAAAGGTTCAAGCCAACAAGTTGAAGCACATTTTCCAACAAGCTCCCACTTGATGAAGATTTACTGGCTTCCTCCAAACTTCGAACTTATTGATGATCATAGGCCCCAAGGCCCATTGAACTTGCACACCACCTAAACTTGTCCGTGCTCACTGGCTTTGTCAATGAATCAACAACATTCTTCAGAGTATCCACCTTTTCTAAACAAGCCTTTCCATCCTCCAACATATCTCTAACAAAGTGATACTGCACATCAATATGTTTCGTCCTGGCATAGAAAGTTGGATTTTTCGCCAGAAAATGGCACTCTGACTATCACAACAAAGAGTAATATGCTGTGCATCAAAACCAATATTAGAACACAAATGAATAAGCCAAACAACTTCCTTGCAGGCATGTGTTGCTGCCATGTATTCTGCCTCCATAGTAGACAAAGCAACTACAACCTGTCGCTTGCTCATCCAACTAATTGCACCACCATTTAACATGAAAGTACATCCACTGGTAGACCTTCTATTGTCAATGTCCCTTGTCCAATCAGAATCCACATATCCATGAATGTTGAGAGTCCTCTGTGATCCAACCAAATTGCCATGGTAACAAAAAGCACATTCTGAAGTACCCCTTAGATATCTAAACACTCTTTTCACATCATCCCAATGTGTCCTTCCTAAATTCGCCATAAATCGACTAAGTACTCCCACTTCTTAGGCAATGTATGGCCTTGTACAAACCATTGCATACATTAAACTACCAACTACACTTGCATAAGACACCTTGGTCATGTCCTCCATCTCAGTAGAAGATTTTGGAGAATCTTCAATAGATAGCTTCGTTCCCTGCAAAACTGGAACAACTAGCTACTTGCAATCATTCATAAAAATCCTCTTTAGAACAGTGTTAATATACTTACTCTGGCTAACCCAAAGCTTTAAGTTCTTTCTATCCTTGGTTATTTCCATCCCTAGAATATACATTGTTGTACCCAGATCTTTTATTTCAAACTTTGCAAACAATTGAGACTTAAGATCATAAATTAGTCTTACTATTTCCTATAAACAACATATCATCCACATACATGGTAATAATAAGCACACGATCATTTTCAGATTTGTAATACACACAATGATTAGATTTTGATCTCACAAATCCCAATGACAACACAAAGGTGTCAAACTTCTTGTACCACATTCTAGGCGATTGTTTAAACCATATAGAGATTTCTTTAACTTGCAGACCATGATTTATTTACCTTTTTCAACGAAATTCTCAGGTTGGGACATTAAATTTCTTCTTCTAGCTTTCCATGGAGACATGTTGTTTTCACATCCATCTGCTTGATCTCTAAGTCATAAGTGGCTGCAAGTGACAAAAGAAATCTGATAGATGTCAGCTTAGCTACATGGGAAAATATTTCTCCATAATCAATTCCCTCTACCTGGGAATATCCCTTTGCAACCAACCTCGCTTTATACTTTTCAACATTGCCATCTAGACCAGTCTTCTTAAATACCCATTTACAACCAACAATCTTTCACCCTTTAGGAAAAGGTACCAAATCCCAGGTTTTATTTTTCTTCAGTGACTCCATTTCTTCATTCATAGCTTCGAACCAGGAATTTGAATCAGACATATTAATTGTTGTGCCTCTAGCACACATGCCTCGTTCTGAACGGGGACCCTCTCTTTCTTTTTTGGCTTGCTGGGTCCTTTTTGCTCCGCCTCATTTTGCGTGCCCCATTTTCACGTCCTTGATGGTCAACATGTTATCAAAAGTCCCATTTTAGGGTTGACCTAATTTTGTCCCCTGGAAAATTGCCAAGTCCAAAACCCTTCTGGGTTTTCTTTATCAAATTGACTTTCTGGTGTTCGCCGCACCTTCCAGGCCCGAACCTTCGGGTTTCCCCTCTCGGGTTTCCCTTTGTGGGTTTCCATTTTGGCTTCGCCATTGCTGACGGCCTGCGACCAACGTCCTTCCGGACTTCGGACCCCGATGCTTTCCTGGACCGTTCGAATTACTTGTAAAATTAGCAGTTGTGATCTTTCGTATTTCCGACCTTTGAACCCCGGCTATCAAACTTCCTTCCTCGAGCAGCCGTCTCTGCCTCGCCATTTCAAACGGATGTTGAGCTTCATCTTTTGGTTTTCACTTTGTGGAATGTTTCGAATGGCTATGGCTTGACGTCTTTCCGGCCACTGGGACCTGGACCTCCCACCGCCGCCCAAGAAATTTGAATCCACCTACCTAATCGGTCGCCGTACTGAGCATTTATTAAGGTATTAATTGCATCGGTGGCTATTGAAATGAGTTTTGACTTGTCATTTTTAGATGACAGGAAAGAATTTGAAGCGCTCTCCAACCCCAACATCTTTTTCCTCCGCGCTCGAGATCCAGCTTCACCATTCCTCATGAATTCGACTTAAAACTTCTTCAGGGATTCGAGGCAAGTTCGCCGCCCCCTACCCTTTCCTTATTCTCAAAATCAGGAGTTGAAAATCAAGTAAAAAACAAAATGAACTTGAAACCTGGTAGGATAGTGCCCCCAGCCTAAAACCCACAAGTTAAAAATTGAAAATCAATAGATTGGATGCTAAAAATCATAACTGAAATCCGACCTTCTCTTTCGGGCCCGGACCTCTTCGCGGCCACGTGAAAAGTTAAAAACTTAGAGAAAATTGACAGGCGGCCAAACTTCTCTCAGGTTCCGGCCTCTCAACTTCCCTTCCCGGGTTTCCATTGTGCCTCTACCATTCCAAACGACTTTCCTCTAGCGTCCTTCGGGACCTCAAACCCCGAGAGCGTAAAGTCCTTCACAAATTTCCAACCAAAATCGAGCTTTGAAGTTGTCCTCAGACCTCGGTACCTAGACTTTTGTCCCCTCACCATTGTATCTACTTTTCCATTTCAAATGACTTCCACTGAATGTCTTTTCGACTCCCGAGCTCCGGTCGCCCTTCCGCTTTGCATAGTTTAAACAAGGAAAACTGAAACGTCCAAACCTCACTTGGACCCCAGCCTCCGGAATTCCGTCTTCAAAATTTTGTTTTTCTTTCATTGTCCCAAACGACCAAGCCGGTCCACCTTTCCGAACATCGGACCCCAAAGCTCCATCCACCGCTGGGTTTTTACCAATTGTTAAGTCTGCCTCGGGTATAATCTTTCGGACGTCTGTCCCCGAAATTCCGTCTGCATTTTGCTGTTCTCGCACAACTATCCCATAGCAAGTTCTTTGACCCCGGCAACCCGGACTCTAGAACCTAACTCCTAGAATGTTGTTTTCCCTGCGCTGTTTTAAACAACCAACCCTCGATGACTTTCCTGTAGCTAAAGCCCGAATACTAGAATGATGACTCAAACGACCTCCAAATTGAAAATAAACTTCGAACCACTTCCTAAAAATGGACCTTCTTTCACACCAACCCTTTGTTGAACAAATCCAAGATCGGGAAAGGTCATCGGGAATGCCTTGCCTTGTTTGCCCTTCCAAATGACATTCTACCAGAGGAAGTCCAGCCCTTGGGGCCCGAGTCACCTGTTTGACTTCCAATGGTATTATTATCAAATGTTAGGCTTTTCTGAAATAAATGTTGTGGATCTGACTTTGATTTGCAAGGATTTGTTTGAGGCTACGTTCTCATGTTAATATTGCTAACTCTCATCTCTCTGTGTAAGATTTATGGAATCTGGTGCAGAGGCCTCTGGGATAGCCAAGGACAAAGGGAAAAGAACCACCAAAGCCTCTTGAGGCAAAGAAGATAAAGATCAAATGAAGTATCAATTTCGGGGGGGCACCCTTGCATTCCAGGGTCACAACCAGTTGGAAGAACATCACAGACACCAATATCGGACATGTTGACATTGATGAGTTCACACAAAGAGTTAGGATTGACCCAAAGACAAACAATGCAAAGTTGATCAGAAGCAATAGACTTGCCAAAGCTGCAGGTTTCCCGCTTGCCTTGGTGGCCCCTGAGCTAGTAATGGCATGACAGGAGGCATACCAAATTGAAACAAGGACCATCATAGACAGAGATGGCAACATATTGGCTGACATGTCCCCTCTCAAGAAAGCTCAAACCTTCCACATCCCCCCCTTTGAAAGCATTATGGGATCAGGATCCTTAAAAATGTAAGAAATTGATCAACCAATATTGGTTGAAAGATAGGCGGGCCAGTGTTGGCAAAGTCCCTCAAGAACTCTACCGCAGCGATTTCTTTGAAGACTATCATGACCTGGTCACCCTACTAAGCAGAGTGATGGGCCTTCTTCCAGGAATGGATTCTATATTTTGTTGAACAAATTCTCCATGGGGATGACACTGCATTCTATTGGGGGGAAATAATCAACAATTGCTTTCATGAGCAATTCGTTAATGTGAGGAAGACCTCTAAATTCTACATGACGTCCTACCTGGTCTATTCACTTGCTGATCAATGACATTATAATGGATTGTCTATAATGCCTAATGGGGTGTCCAGAACAGAGCTCAAACCCTATGACAAATAGCTGCAACTACAGTATAGGAATTTCAAGAGGGGCTATTGTAGGGTAAACGATGCTTTTACTTCCTACATCATTCGATCGCTTGGAGGTGATTTTGAGAGAAGAGTCTCTCACAGTGCTAGGGCTCTTCTCAAGCACTACGCCTTCCTGTTCATACAATTTCCCAAGTTCACCTACATTCATGCCCAAGGGTTCACAAAAAGGCCGAATAAGCTGCCTCAGTACACTAATGACCGAATTATACTACTGGAACTAACTTGGAAATTGCGACATAAACACCACATTCTGAGTAGTAAACATTTGACAACAACCCCCTATCCCCTCAGACTTGGGCCAGGGGCTATATCAAATTCATACCTCCCAATGCGCAGGCAATTCTGAGAAGGAGTTGGAAAAATACCACTTCAGATAACATACAACCAGGCCACAGATGGACCCATATGGTCACATTAGAAAGGCACTTGGACCAGAGTATGCCCACCTCCACCACGTTGAGGATTTTTGGGCTAATTGCAAGGATGAATTTGAAGTGCGGATATAGAATTATATGCGTATGACTACATACTTCATGAAAATGGTGAACTTGTGTCCGGTGCCAGATCAACTTGAAGAGGCTGAGAGTACAGTGATTGATCCAAGGTATAGTGCCATTGCAAATATGCCATTACCTTTAATTGATTGGGATGAGCAAGAGGTTGATGACCTCAAAATTCTCACCAAGACCACTGAGGCTCGAACAAAGGCATGGATCGATGGGCAGGTCGGTCGACTAAAGCAACAAGGAGTTGCCTTGACATTCAAGGGGCTCAAAAATGAGCCAAGTGGTTTTGATGGTGGGACGACTGCCACTACAACTGGAGAAACATCCAAATCACCGCCAACTGTCACGTTGAGAAAGAGAAAGGAGGTTGATGAGTAGCAACCTAAACCAAAAGTGTACGCCAGAAAGGCCTCGGAGGGCGAGCCTCCTAAGAAGCATAAAAGAACGGGCATCGTCATAGAGATGCCTGTAATACTTGAAGATCCACTCCATGAGGGTGAGGAGGTGGAGACTGACCCACCCAGGTCTCCACCTGCTTCATCTGCTGCTACAACTGCTGCTACTATTGCCACCATCCCACCCACTTCACTTGCAATATTTGCTTCCTCTCCGCATGTGGTGGAAATTTTTGTCCACCTCACCTCCACTTCTCTGATTGTGCAAGTCATATCGGTGGATTCATCCTCCACCACAACCTCACCAATCTTGTCATTCTCCATGTTTTCTTCCCTTCCACCTGCTTCATCTACTATTGCAATGCCTGTCCTCACTCTCCCGGAGTCGTTTGTCAAGTATATGCAAAATGTGCCATTTGAACTTTCAGGAATGCTTGCAAATCCAATGGTGCAAGCTGTAATCGCCCAGGCAATGGTTAATGCGCCATCTCCCCCTCCTCCTATAGAACCACCTAGAATGGAGGCTACAATGCAAATCTCGGATGAGCTAGAGTGATGGCAACTGGAGGCCACCAAGAGGCTAGAAGATGAGGAGTTTGAATATCATGAGCATCCAATATACGAACATCGAGTGATTGATGAGGTGGACTATGAATCTTCCAGTGAGGACAGTGAGGATCACAGAATAGACATAATCGAAGAAACAACTGATCTAGAGCTCGACGCAGAGTGGAACAAGAAACTCAAAGAGATCGAGGACAAAGAGGCTAAAGGATAGCCTACGACAAAAATAATTGCTGCTTCGGAGACTAAGGGCAATTGGTCTCCTATGGAGGGACATGATCAAACCCCAGAGCATGATGAAGAAACGTCCTTTCACGAATATGAACAAGAGGATAGGACCGAGGAAGGTGGGCATGACCAAGATAAAGAAGAGAAGAGTGTTGAAAGGGAAGATCACCTCGACAAGCAACTGCTCACCAAATATCCTACCAAACGTATAATGCTTGTGCAAGATTTCGACGAGGAGAAGGAAGATGCAAGAATTGAGAAAGAGGCCCTTAATGTCAAAGCCATTGAACTTAGGGTGGAGGACAACAAAGATCAACAAAATCACCCAAGGAAGGACCCCCAATGCCTGACTGGCTAGAAAGGCAACTCAAAAAGAGAACTCCCACCCTAAAGGATCCGAAAGAAAGACTGGAGGCAATACTGGCTAGAGCTCAGATTAGTACCAAGAATGAGAAGAAGCCAAGAATCAGATCAAAGGTAAAAATGGATTCCTTCGGATCCAAGGTAGTGCAAATAGCTATGCCAGTGGTTGGAGAACAAGGAATAAGCTATAACATCTCCACCATTGATTTGCAAGTAGCCACTAGGGAATAAAAGGTCGACCACCTCCGAGAATCAGTCGCCACAGTGGTGAACCTTATCCAACAAGATAAGTTTTCAAAGGAAGAGCTCAAAGCACAGGTGGCTGATCTGACGACCTACATTCAACAATGGTCATCTCCGGATGAACAACCTACCACATCATCGGCCCCGCTGCAGTTGCTATCCGAGGAATAGATCAAAAAGCTAGAAAGAAGGAGGAACTTGGATAAGACCACAAAAAATTGGTTCCGATAGGTCTTAGACATTGGGAATACGGGCATCAATTTGGTTGTCCAAACAACAAACAAGTTCCTAGAGGTACAAACATCTCTTGAAGGCACGAGGTGAATCTATGAGGAGTTCCCAAAGAAGTATAAGGTTGCCTACTCGAAAATCGAGGCTATCCTCGCGCTTCCAAGTGAGGTTTGGGAGAAGGACCTTGCCTTCAAGGATGATGACCATCGGTTGATGGATGTGTGGAAGCAGGACTTCAATCACCGAAAGGGGAGGTTGGAACAGATCCTAGAATGAGTAATTCTGGATATTGAATGGGCCAAGGAGGCCAGAGGAGATTGTGCTAAGTACCTCAAGATGATGACATGGTACGAGATGCCTACTATTAAGATCAATCCAGAAAGCATAAAGCCTCACTTCCGAAGAAGGATGGAGAAGGGAATGTCAGCCGAGGTTACCACAGATTTTATGAGCTTTGTTGCTCAAGCTTTTGCCCAATCTAAGCTTTTCAAGGATAATGCTGCCAATTATGACAAAGACTGGGAAAAGCTCGTTAACAATTCCAAGGAATGGAGTTACCAAGTGCTAAGATTTGACATCATTGAGGTCGACAAGCTTTGACCGATGATCTTGAGATTCATGGAGTATGTGGCTTTGAAGAAATGGGAAGGCAGCCCTATCATTGATGAAGAACTTCTGAAAGAATAGCTGCAACAAAGAGCAATCAACAAAAAGACAAAATACTACAATGCTGCCACTAGAAGACAAAACAGTGAAAAGAAAAAAGATGTTTTTAAAATGTAATATATTTGGGGGTAGGTGAGACCCTGCTATAACATCAATCTTGGCCACACAATAGAATTGAATCTTGGCCACTCATTTCACTTTTTGGAAATTATAAATAAGGGGTCTCCTCCTCTCATTTTAAGAGGGTTGAGTTGTTGTAAAGACATGCTACAAAAATTGCAATAGAAATACAATGATTTTGGTGAATTTTTGGATTTCTTTACATTTTTTATGATTCTTCTCCCATAATTTAAGATTCTAGTTTGAGTTACTTTGTTGTTCTTATTTCCTTTTTAGTTGTCCTTGGTAGATTTAGTAATGTCGTCTTTGGTTGTGAAGATTCCTGCGGTGTATGCTTTCCTTGTCCACACTTTTAGTCATTTGCTGCTAGTAGATGACTGTGCAAAGTTAGTCTAGACCTGATTTTATAGCTGCTCTTTAAGCTTTATCTTTATTCACATCTATATGGCGAATAGATGATGAAATATCTACAATCCTTAGAAGATAGCATAGGTTTCATGATATTGTGAAATTTTTGATTAAGTGAAATTTTATTTTAAGGAAACTGTCCACAACAGGAACCTCCATGATCACTGTTCATCGGTAGTTGCAGGTCCAAGAACCTTCTCTCTTCCCTACCCTTTTCCTTTTTTTTTAAGAAATAACCTATGCTAAGGTTCATTGCACATTGTAAAGCCAAATTTAACGATACAATGGAGTTCAAGACTATTGTTTGAATCTACAGAAAAGTGCAGTAATTTCCTATCGAAAGAACTCTGTTCCCAGATCCAATTCTCCTGCAACTTTGACTCACGTAAGACCTCCTTGTGACTCCAACAAATCACATCATAAATCAACTGATATATTCCAAGCATCATCATGACCTGACATCTGAGAGACCTTGGGATAGTGTTCTACAATTTGGTTGTGGAAGATTGTCTTTCAAGAGAGGTAATGCACCTACATTACTTGTGTTGAGAAGTGCATAAAAACACCATCAACATTAATCATCTCTTTTATAGTCCTAGGCTCATCAATGCTAGTAATCAAAGGATAGGCACAGTTCGAATCCAACATAGAGAAACCATACCTATCAGGTTGATGTCTTTCACGTGTAGACCTTCTCACTGGATGAGGTTGTGGTTCTTCTTCCTCAGAGCTCTCAGAGCTGCTAGAGCTCTCCTTAGTTTCAGGTACACCATGTAGTTCCTTTTTTTTTGGAGTTTGAGGAATCTCAACTACATTATTCTTCCTTTCTCTTTGATATGTCTCTAACTGTAGATCAGTTGTTGAAGGCTTCAACTCATGAAATATTACACTTCTATTGTACAAAACCTTCTCAGTATCAAGATTCCAAAGCTTGTATCCTTTCACACCAATGCCATAGTCGATGAAGATAAATTTAACAACCTTGTTCTCCAACTTAGATCTTTTCTCATTTGACACATATGCATATGCCTCATAGCCAAAGACATGAATATGTCTTAGAAAGGGCTTCTTACCAGACCATGCTTCCAAAGGTGTTTTGTCAACAAGAGCAGAGAAAGGTGAATGATTTACCAGGTAACATGTTGTAGCCAGAACCTAAGCCTAGAACTTCTACTCTAGACCAGCACTGCTCAACATACTCATCGCCATTTCCATTAGCATCTTGTTCAACCTTTTAGAAACTCCATT
>CM021101.1:712916731-713074964 GCA_007115665.2 Sequoiadendron giganteum | reverse complement strand
GTGCAATACTACTTGTGAAGCAATTTGGCTAAGGTGTATACTTGAAGATATGGGACACAAGCAAGAAGGATCAACTCCAATTTAATGTGACAATCAAAATTCAATCGAATTGGTAAATAACCCAATTTATCATGCAAGATCAAGACACATTGAAACTCAGCATGATTTTGTAAGAGAAAAAACTCAATCACAAGAGATAGAGTTGAAGTATTGTAACACAAATGACAACATGACTGATGTATTTACTAAGCCATTGAGCAAGATAAAGTTTGTACTCAATAGAGATATGCTAGGAGTCCATAAAAATTCAGTTATTCATTATGGGGGAGTGTTAGAATAATCAATAACTGAATTATGCTGATGATAGATACGTGTCAACAAGTATTGAACATGTGTCAATATGTATTGTAGAGTGTCCAGCTTGAGTGTCCAGCTTGCTGTTGATCAGCTAAAGTTAGCTGTCAAATTAGTTAGCATGTTTATAGGAAGTTGTTAAGTTTTTTGTAATTATAAACATGGAACACCATTATGAATAATACAAGAGGCTTTCAGCTGTCTCCAAACTTTGTTTCAAAGCACAGCTGAAACCACTCAGATGTGTATTCATGGACTAAACTAGAAGCAGCTTCCAGTTTAAAGCTTCATTAAACATTGTCTTCATCAACAAAAGATTGTCTAACAAATTTCTACAATTTCAAAAGAATTTCGTAAGTGGCCATAGATACACTATGAAGTTAACCATGCCATGTCATGACCAAACGTTTTTAACATATTAGAATCACAATGGCAATAGCATTGGAGTATTCTCTTATTCATAAGAATGGGAAGAAAGGACTGCGTTGACAGCAAAATAGTATTATTTAATGTCTCCTATAATCTTGTGAAAATAATACTCATCCATTTCGCATCTTTAGAATATGAATTGTACAACCAGGATGTCAAATAATTTTTTCTGTTGTGGCCAAAATATGCCTTTTAAGCCTCCATTTATAATTTTTTCTATATACATTGATTCCAGATACAATTTCAATGGAATCAATTGGAGATTCATGGAAGAGCTTACTTCCTCAATTGTCGTAAATTGATATGAGTAATGACCTGATTATTTCATGACCATGACATTTTGATCTTTCGAGTCACATGGAATTCCTAATTTTCAACTAGTTTCTGGGTTCACATTGCTGAATTATTTGCTCATGTTATCTATCCTTTGAGTAAGCAGCAACGCATCATCTGTGTAGAGTAGAAGGATGTCAGATTCTTGTCTTTGCAAACAGCCTCTTCTGAAGATTTTTTGTTTATAAATCTGGACACAATAAGGATTGGGAATGCATTTGTTCTTGTTGACAGCAACCTTCACAACCATTTCAAATTTCAAATAAAGTGCTAACAGTTAGGAATTGATTCTATACGCGTTCAGGTGTTAATCCCCTTCCAAATATACAAATCTAGTGACCATAATGAGTTGTAGCAATCAGTGAAAGGAAGAAAGCAAAAAGCTTGTGCCAAATATCATCCATTTGGCAAGCTTCTTTTCGATTTTATCATATGGTAATTATTCCTCAACAATTGGATTAGAAGTTGTTCCAGTAATAGTTTCTCCTTCTCAATTCTTCCGCTTCCACTACTCTTGCATCTAGGAATTTGATGGACTCTATAACTTTGTTAAGTATCCACTAAAGTTGATCCTCAGAATCTCTACTGAGGATAATCTGGCAGTCAGATGTTCGATTGTCTACCAGATACCTTGTTGAGGAATCGTCATTTTTTAATAGCGAACAAATTGGGATTTAATGATTGGAGATTCTTTTGATGAGATGCCTATCTTGAGGCATTTGATGAGCGATCTTTCCATTGTGTTATATGGAAGTTATTCCTATTCAATCGGATTAGGAGTTGCTCCTATAAGTAGTTTTCCTTATCAATTATTCCTATTCCACTACTACCTTGCATCTAGAACTTTGAAGGACAATTACTAGTGAAGCATCCACTAAAGTTAATCCTGATATTATGTACTCAAGATAACCTGGAACTCACTTCTTGGAGATTGTCTCAGATACCCTGCTAGGGTATTCTCTATCTGCATAGTGGATGAGTTGGGGCTCAAGGACTGGAGATTTTAGTAATGATAAACTCTTGTGGGTCCGTTGTTCTTGTTATCCACTCTTGAAATGATCACAATAATGCCAAAGCATTTTATTCAGAAATGCTTTTTGGGTAGAACTTCCTCACCTTTCAAAGGTACATTGGGCGTTTGTGGATGCTCTCATCCAGTCAATATGAAGTTCTGCATGTGATGGGAATTATAGAGCTTACCCCTTGCAGAGATAAATAATAAAAGACCAGCTTCCAATGGCTAAGAAACAAACTATGAATCAGGTATTAGAAACTAGCTCACTCAAAGCATTGTTACCAGACTCATCCAAATCTGGCCTGATTCAAACAAAAAATTACTGACAGATTCATCTGATTTGGTCAAGATTTTTAAATTTTTAATTTCTACAGAAATTTTACCTATGTTTTTTGAAAATTCTGGATTTCTGAATTTCTCTGGCCTCCCAAACTGAACTGAATTTTCTAACCTGGTAACTATAACAAAGAAAAAACTAAGGTGATATCGCTAGAAGGAAATGAAAATCCAGTAAGAGATGAGAACAGATTAGAAGAATGAACATTATCATTCCATGTTTTTTTCGAAACAGAAAATCATTTTCCTCAATTACTTTTAATGTTCATCCTGTTAAATATATAGAAGTCGAATGTGGCTGCAACCCCAAAGAAGTCAGGAGTGGTTCATATTCAAAACTGCTTTCCTCATAGCCAAACTATAAATATATATAATTTTATTTCAAAGCTTCAAAATGTGTTGATCAGCATGAAATACAAACTTACCTAAAGAAAGCGTGGGATAATCTGGCTAATAGATTTCCTATCATGAAGAATAAATGTGACCATATAGAGAAATATAATTTATTTACTATCATTTATCTGGTGACATTAGACAAATCCATCACTATTATCATCGAAATGGAAGAAACAGAAATTCCTAAGCAACTAATGTCAGTACCATGAAACAACTACCACTCAAAAGCAGTGCGTAATTTTATTATTACCATACTGTCTTTGATATACCACCTGTTACATTAAAACATAATGAGATCCCTGTCCACATTTTGACTGGTGATATGGTTCTAGGTGTCTCAAAAATTGACATGCATAAATATGTACTACTGGCCCCCAGATTTTTCACTAATAACTGTATCAGTTCCATAGCGATCGAAGAATTTGCTATAGTGCTATTATTGGAGTAACATTCAACATGCTGTTGCAATGGATTTTCTTTACATTCAAAATATTCAAACAGCTACTGTGCTGCTGATTGAAATTATGCTCAATCCTTTACAGATTGGTAGTAGGCAGGACCATAGAATGCATCAGATTATAGGAGGATGCTGTCCAAACTTACCTAATCATTCTAGATTTTGAAGTTTTCCAGGAGTCCTGTCCATCCATTTAATATGAAACTTTCAAGGTGAATAGTAATTGTGGGGCATTATTTCTTTTTGCAAAGATCTGATCTCCTTGGGCTTTTTGTAGGATTGAAGAAGAAGTGAAGAGCATACAACACTGACTGAAGATGCAGCCATGCATGCACCTGCAAGCCAGGGAGGAAGACGGATACCAGTGAAAGGAAACAGCACACCTGCAGCAATAGGAATTCCCATAAGATTGTACCCTAAAGCCCAGACATAGTTGAGATGGATGCGGTAGATTGTTTTCTTTGCTAAGTCTATTGCAGTGATCACATCTTCCAGGTTGCTTTTCATCAGAACAATGTCTGCAGCTTCAATTGCAACATCTGTTCCTGCGCCTATGGCCATGCCAACATTTGCTGCCACCAAGGCTGGAGAGTCATTTATACCATCACCAACCATTGCTACTGTCATTCCTTTCATCTGTACCAAAAGCATTAAAAACACAATGTAAACAGCTTTACATTGAATCACTATTTTTTTGTAGTGATATGAAATTGTTTTTTCCCAATAAGAACATGCATTCAATCATTGCAATCAAGCATCGTTTCGGAAAGGTCTGTGATATGAAAGTCAGTCAGATGCAACAGGGAGATGTTTTTCTGACGGAAATTTAGAAGGAGAATTTATTTGAAATACAAAATAGTGTCCCATTTTCCATGATTGATACAATAGCATTTTGAAGGTCAATGAAATCTTCAAACTTGTTCTTCAAAAAGATTTGAAGATAAGCGTTGTCTCTTAAAGACAGTTTTTTCCTATGTTCCATGGAGTTTCCAGGACAGGGATGGCAAGAGATGGTGGGGACTGGGGTGCACTCCAGGACGGTAGGGGATAGCAATTAAAAAACCAGGGAAAACTTTAAAAATATAGGAAATTTGAAATTTCAATTATTCATATATAAGGCGTTCATTAGATATGTTATAGAATCATATTACATAACATTAGAGCTGAATTGATAATTCACATGAGAGATGACACACAAATTAACAAAATTTCATTGCTTTCATTGTCAATTTGCATATATATTATTAATTTATTGTTTATACAACAATTGTTGCACACTCAATATCATTTGAGATTCAAGAGCATTGGTTTTTAGTAGTTTTACCAGGTATCTTCCAAAGTGTATGCAAGCTCAAAAATCTTTCTTAAAGCTGAGTATCTAAATGATATTGTAGATGTAATAGTAAAGGAAATCTTTTACCTCTCAACACACTTTTGATTTTCAGAATAACATCACAAAGTATGTTTGTCCTCAATGGCAAAGGAAAGAGGTTGCAAAGCCAAAGGGTGCCAGGTGTGACAAGGAGATTGCTTGTGCAGTCAAAAGGAATACCTTATGTGGCAAGAAAGATACTTGCATGGCAAAGACATCCACTTTGCACAGCAAAGCAATCTCTTATGTAGCCACTAAAACCCTTGTGCAGTAACTAGAATCTCTTGCACAGCAACTGGAATGTCTTGCACGGCAACTAGGAACTCTTGCACAACAACTAGAAACTATTGTGTAGTAACAAGAATTCTTGCACAGCAAGTAGGATCTCTTGTGCAACAACTACAAACTCTTGTGCAACAATAGGAAATCCTTGATTTTTGAAAATGAATAATGGATGCTAAACTTACCTCAAATGATGTAATTTCAAAGTTTATCTTCTCTTCTCAGTGTTGTTCTCTTTCTTTGTCTTTTCACAAAATGCAAGAAGGCAAAATGAGGTAACTTTATGTTTCTAAGTGTAAATGTCTTTGTTTTGGGTTTTGGGTTGTGTAAAGAGGTGTGGGGGCCTTGTGTGCCCACCCACCCCTTTTTCCCTTATCTTCTTTTTTTTTTTTTAATTTCCAAAATTTTTTTGATGTCACTGTAGGGAAGGGCTAGCCATCCCCTGCTAATTTTCAGGCATTTCCAGAATATCCCACGTTTTTCCAAATTGGCAATGGCCTTGGGAACGTTTCTTAGCTATCCCTGCATCCTCAAAACATCCCAGAGCTGGGAACGGCTGGAATTACTTAGGACTCATGTCCCTGTATAACATTAGTCTTTACTTTTTACCAACTATAATCGAATGTTTTGTAATTGTATTTTGATAATGGAAAGTGTCTGGGGAGATGTTTCTGATATAGGTAACAGGCTAAAAGTTTGCTGATACTTACCAGAGAATATGAACAAATAGAATTTGTTTGTTTTCCATTGTCCTAAATATTACCTGATTTTGATTGCCAACAATTCTTGCCTGTAATATTTCTGGCAGGCAATTACTGGACCAAAATCAGAATGCATAATCACAGAAGATATGCTCTCCATACGCTTGAAGGGTAAATGCAAAAAAATGCCTATGTAAATGCTGTATGATATTTGCATTCATTTTGTAAGGCTTTTAGTTTACAGATAACTACTGCTCATAAGTTGTCAGAAAATGTTCAGACTAATCTTGGCAACACATTAACAAAAGTGTTGTGTTTTGTGATTGTAGGAAACCATACTTATACAAAGAAAACAGTGACAAAGGAGTAAAACGAATACCTGCAGCTCTTTGACTCTTTCAGCCTTGCCTAAAGGTTCAGTTTCAGCAAAAACCGTCTCAATTCCAACCTCTCTTGCAATTGAATTGGCTACACCCCAGTTATCTCCTGTGACCATTATGCTGGTAATTCCCATGGACTTCAGAATGGAGACCACAGTTTCAGCTTCTGGTTTCACTGGATCTGCCACCGTAAATGCACCTGCAATTTGTTTATCTATGGCCACCAAAACACATGTTCTTGCAAGCTGCTCAGCCTCCAGTAAGTGATCTTCAACCTCAGGAGAGAGCTTGATATCTGAATCAGACATTAGTTTTCTGTTTCCAATCAGTATTTCTTTATCAAGAATGGTTGCTTGCACGCCTTTCCCTGGAAGAGCTTGAAAATCATGTGCTTCAAAAAGAAATCCTTGGTCAACCCCATGTTTGGTTCTAAATTTCCGTGTATGATCTACTACTGCATGTGCCAGAGGATGCTCACTGTTGACCTGCATAAAATTAAGTTGGTAAAAAAATGTGAGGCTATAGATCTGAAGTCTGAAACTAAGGCCTCGCTATTTTTTCTCTCATTTCATGGATCCTATGAACATAATCTTTCCCAGCTTTAAAGCTCTCAACTTCTTAAGGGTTTTTCATTTAACACACAAGAAATTTTGCAAGGACCATAATGTAGGTTGTGGGTAAATATAAGCAAGCTGAAATATAGAGATGCAATGCAAGAGAGTAAATCATTAACTCAGTAGCAGCTGCCATTTCACAGAATTCTCTCGGAATTAGGTTCATAAAGAGCTTGGTCTCTACCACCACTGGTCTTCCGACAGTAAGGGTCCCAGTCTTGTCAAAAACAACACATTTTACCTGCCATTCATGCATTCCAAATGTCACTTTATTTATAATAGCTGATTAAGTTTATGGATCCTGTTGATGTTACTATGATCCCATTTTAATCATAATTTTCAGTAGTTGTCAAAAGTAAAACGATGAATTGAAAGTCATACCATGTAGTAACATAAGTCATAAGAAGTTACTGTCTTTGACCTTTTCATGATCTAGCAGATTAGTTCTTGCTGAACGATAACAAAATTGGGTTTCTGCAGGAGCCATTTTTTAAAAGAAGCAAATATCGCTACATGCTGAAATAAAGCTCTGCCTAGGCTCTGATACTTAGCTTCCAAAAACTGTTAAGCAGCCATAACATGTGTAGTTTTTCATTGTTTGAGAGAGCTTGTGCTAAGCATTAGATGGACTCCATTTCTTTTCATGGATCAAGGAGTTGGGAAGAAAAACGTCCAAGTGTCTATTAAAGAGATGTTAAGTTGCAAGCTAAATTCTAACTTCATTGTTGTGAGCAGCCGTTACATGATTAATGAAATACATGGGAAATGAAATAAGCTGGAAGTGTTACGAACTTTCTTCTATCTGTATGCCCCTAAATTTTAAAAAAAATGAAGAGCATCCTTATTTTTGATGTATCTAAATTTAGTGAAAGGGCCTTTCATTTAATGTCATTTGTACATTTCAAGATCAACATTAACAACTGAATTGTTTTAAATCAAGAATCAAACAACCAACGATATAGCATTTTCAGATTGTACATTTCTTTTTCCAATTGAAATTCTTGGGCAGCTTTTCTTCCGAGGTCAGAATAATCACAACTCTTCTGTGAATGGTAATAGGCTACCTAAAGGGACAGTGTTGAATCTGATCCCTTGTGAATTACAATCTCACAAAAGTTCCAAGCAATAAGAAGCACAATTGTCCACATAAAAGTGTGAAGATCTTTAAGATGAGAGAATCAAATACCTTATGAGCATTCTCCAAAGCATTTCCCCCCTTAATCAACACGCCCTGAGAAGCTCCTATCCCTGTGGCAACCATAACTGCTGTTGGAGTTGCAAGACCTAGTGCACAGGGACAGGCAATCACAAGGACTGATATTCCAAACTGCAGTGCCAACTCAAATCCATCCATGGATGCTGGAATCCACGTTTTAGGGAAGATCCTGGCTTTCCCTAGAATGAACCAACTGAGCCAAGTTATGAAAGCAGCTACAACCACCTGAACACCAGTCACCATCAAAAATTTAGTATGACACTATTAATAATGATTTTTTTTTGCTTTGTATAAGCTGAAACTTTTGTCAAGATAATATATTATATACTTACTAAAGGAACAAAAACTCTTGATATACGGTCAGCAAGTTTTTGGACAGGTGCTCTAGACATTTGAGCGGCCTCTACAAGCTCAACAATCTGAGACAATGCAGTTTCTGAACCTACATGAGTTGCTTTGACAATCAAAACCCCACTCTTATTCATGGTTCCACCAATGACCTTATCCCCAGACCTCTTTGCAACGGGCCTGGCCTCACCTGTAATCATACTCTCATTAACGTGACTCTGACCTCTTACAACAATCCCATCTATTGGAACCTTAGCACCTGGAACAACCCTTATGATATCATTACGCTGGATAAGCTGACTACTTATCTCTATCTCTGAGGTCACATTTCCATTATCATCTATGGTTAGTAACGTTGCAGTATCGGGTGCAAGGTCCATCAGTTTTGCAATTGCATCTGAGGTCTTCCCTTTTGCAAGAACTTCCAAATATTTCCCCAATAGTATGAAAGAGATCAACAGTGCGCTGGTTTCAAAGAAATCCTGCCCCTTGAAAGAATCGGAAGTGAATGATTTCAAAAGAATGTACACTGAATAGAAGTAAGCAGCATTTGTGCCCAATGCAACCAGTACATCCATGTTTGCTGAGCCTCTGCGTAATGCATGGTATGCACCAACATAAAATTTGCGACCTATTATGAACTGTATTGGAGTACACAGCACCCATCTGAGAACTGTACCAAGAGTCAGCATGTTCACCAATTTCAGGTCTTCCCATGAAGATACCATTGGGAAAAGCATAGATAAGAAGAAGACAGGAACTGAGAAAACACAGCTCCAAAGGAAGTATTTCTTATAATGTTCTATTTCTTTGTCTCTTTCATAGTCTCTTCCTCCTGAAGGACTATATAGGCTTGCTTTGTAATAATTTGGTTCTGGCCCTACCTGTTGAATGCATTGTATTATAGATCGCGGGCCTGTTAGATCTGGATCATATGAGACACTCACTGTTTCTTTATTTGAATCCATTTCTACAAAGTTCACACCAGGCAATGACTGTAGAGAAATCTCTATAAGCTTTGCTTCTTCACTCGAATTTACTCCTTCCAGTCTTAGGTGAACTTTCTTTGTTTCATCTCCTGATTTGATTAAGTCTGATTCAAACCCCGCTTCTGCGATCGATTGCATTATCTGAGCAATTGTGCATTGCTTGAGATCATACTGTACCTTTGCTTCATCTAGTGCGAGTGCAACCACTGCCTCCTTAACTCCCCTTATTCTCTTCAGAGTTTGTAAGATAGACTCTGAACAGCTTGTGCAGGTCATACCCCTGATTCTCAATCGACAAATTGCCAGGGTGTCCTCAGTGATATCCTTAATTAGTTTTGCCTCAAAGCCTGCATCTTCTATTGCTTCTTTTATTGTATTGTGCTGCAAAAGAAATCACGCTAAATGTGATACACCATATAGGAAAATGATCTTCAGACAAATGCAAGTTAATAAGGCAATTGATTTATAGCAGGATCTGTTTTGCATAATTGACCCTTGAACTATTGCAACAGTCTTCATTTTTCGTCCTCCCAAACTTGAATTTAGGACAATACAAGAAGAAATATGAAGTTATAATGACATCGGTGCCCAATAGCACATGTTCAAGCAAAGCTGGTTTCTAGTATGATCCAGTTTCATTTCAGGCTTTAGTTTTGCACTATTACAAAACTAGATATGAATATGACAACATGGATTTCGTCAATATGGATATTACCCTATCATTTGAAATTTGAATAGAAAATAAAAACCAAAGTTGAAGTTGAAGTTGAAGAGAAAAAGATTTGCCTACTATGATCATCTTACCTCCACTAACTCCGGCCAGTAGAGTACCAAAGCCTTGTTTTGAAGAAGAGCCACAGTAACCTCTTTGATCCCTGGAAGTTTTTTTACGGCATTTTCTATTGCTCCTGCACAAGAAGCGCACTCCATGCCATTCACATGGAACGTTACCTTCCTGACCTCCGGTGTATCTATGTATGTTTCTGAAGGTGATAACAAAGGAGCGTTGAGCTCATCCTTCGATTCCAATCCCAACTTTTCCTTCTCCAGCAGTGTGATATCTATCACCCGACTCAACATTCTGGAATTTTCTTTGTTCTATCACGAACAAATGTCCTATAAAACCCATATATACCTCTGGTTTTATATAACAATAAATTTCAAATTCAAAAATCCTAAAAATTCAAAAACACTAATGAACGGTAATATTTTCATTATGCAATAGAATTAACAAAGCCAAAAAACAACAATGTTGTGCTAACATACCAATGAAGTGTAAGAGGACACGAATTCAGGTATCACCCTTGAGAGATTTGTCTTTCAGATAAAGCTTGTAGCACAATTCTCAGCAAACACCGTGAAACCCTTGTCTTAAATTGCACTTTCACTTATTACTATACTGATCAAGAACTCTGCTCATTACCGCTATATTATAAGCCTCTCCAACGCCTGTTACAGACGTATCTTCACGTTAAGGGTTTTAATCTGGACAGCAAGGGAATTTTTGGGGTATTTTGGTATTTCATGCCACCGCCTAGATGGGTTTTCAGCCGAACTTTCGAATGGGTACAACAACAAAATGCCAAATCGAAGGAAAATAAAATAAAATTCTAGATAAGGGTGCCTCGATACCATTATACTGCCCAGGCTAAAATACAAAAAACTGCAGGTAAAAAAAATAACGCTTGCAGTGATCTCATCACGCCTGTCTGCCCCGCGAAATACGCGGCTTTGAAATTCATTAGACAAAAAACAAGTCCAAAATAAATGTTGAACACGTAATGTGTGGTTACCGCGAAATTTCAAAAAAGTAGTTGCAAAGGGCGCAACCGGGAAACCAGAAGGAAATAATAATAATAAATAATTTGTTAACATTTTTAAAAATTTAAATTTTTATTTTACCACTTTAAAGTTGATTAGGTTTTATACGTCAAACTTTGAATTTTTGGTGGATTGGAAAAATTTATTATAAAAGAAAAAATATATAATTGTAAAACTTTTTAAATTATAATATCTATTAATTTAGATTTTTTTAAATATAGAATGAAAAAATCTTACAAATAATTTTTTAAGAAAATTTAATTCAAAATATATATTTACAATTAAATATTATATTAGGAAAGGTCTTTTCTCATTCAGGTATTAAATCATGTGAGCTTCTCATTCAAATTATAGGTGTTTGATTATAAATTGGTGGAATGGGTTCCATTTAGGGTATTAATCCAAAAAATCAAGTTGGTGAAAAACAAAGTAAGAGACTAAAATAAAATGTCTTTTGGAAATATTTTCATAAGAAAGAACAGTTTTCTAAGGATCTTAAGGAATTACAAGACAATATGGTTACTAGAACTTGTGATATGGAGACTTGCAATTATAAAAAAGGTTTAAGAGAGGAATGACAAAGACTCATGAGAAGTGAAGAAGTCTTTTGGAAACAGAAATCTTGGATCCAATGGCTTACTGAAGGGGACAAGAATACTAAGTTTTTCTACCAGTTCACTCTTAAACATAGAAGGAGAAATACTATAGAAGCTTAATAAATTTAAATAAAAACATTTTAAATTTTGAATAGAAAATTGTTGATGTTGTAGTTTCTTTCTTCTAGGAAACTTTTAGAGATGATTCTAATGAAGTTTGTTTTTAGCATGTTATTTTTGATGTGATTCCTAATGTGCTAAGTGCGAAGGATAATTTTGATATGGCTAAAGATAGTACTATGGAGGAAATGAGAGTTGATGTCTTCTCTATGGAGCTTATAAAGCCTTAGGACACTATGGGTTTCCCCCCTCCTTTTTTTATAATTTTTGGGAAATTATTTGCCATGACCTTATTGTTGTTGCTAGAGATTTCTTCAGGTCGGGTAGACTATTGAAAATTTTTAATTTCACTTTTATTGTTCTGATGCCAAAGAAGGAAGAAGCTACTACTTTCATAGATTTTGGCTCTGTAAGTCTTTGTAACACGATCTATAAAATCTTCTCTAAGTTAATTGTTAATAAAATTAAGTCTTTCCTTCATCTTTTGATTTCTCACAATCAAAAAGGTTTTGCTCCTAGAAGATAGATTTTAGATGTTGTTATTACTGCTCATGAAATCATCCATTCTATGGAGAATAATAAAAAAACCTAGTATGGTCTTTAAATTAGATATCTCTAAAGCCTATGACAAAGTTCCTTGGCCTTTCTTGTTTGTTGTTCTCCAAAAGCTTGGTTTCAAGGGAACATTCTTCAAATGATTAAAGAATGTGTTACTACCCCTAAGTGCTTTGTTTTGGTGAATGGTATCCCTAGGGGTTTTTTTCTCTTGTTACAGAGGTCTAAGAGAAGGGGATCCTATTGTGAGACGATGAAATGAGATTTAATACAAAGACTTAACTTAAGCCACTCATTCCACCATCAACATTAGCGGACACAAAAGTAACCAAGAGTAATTATTTGGTTGTTGTCCTCAAGGGAGAGCCAAACAATTGGTCAATATTTTGGTCTCATTTTTGTTTTCCATAGATGAAATGTTATGTGATGATTGATTGGAATGTTACAAAATAGGTGGATTAATACTAAAGAAATGGATTGTTACATAATCTAAAAAATTCAGAGCAAAAAGATAGAAATAGGAAACATAATTAGAAAGTGGAAACAAAGAAGACCCTGGCATGTAAATCTGGTGTAGAATTGGCAAGACAAGGGCGCTAGGCACCCTAGTAAAAAAAATTGGTTTCTAGGGTTTCAAAATCTATACATTTGAATTCATCATATTTTGAGGGTCTCTAACAACCAAGATTAGGTTTTAAAGTCTGGTAGATCTATGAATAATCAATTTGCCCTAATTTGATGATGGAAGATGCTTGAATATTTGAATTTACAGTTTTTGAGGCCTTGAGATCTCCAATCCACTTAAATCAGTTCTTCAAACCTGTAACCTACAAGAAGGAAAAGAGGGGAAGGGTTGTTTCATATAGGGGCTTGCCTTATTCAAACCTCGTTTTGGTGTTTCCACCTCTACAAATGGTTATGATGACAATGATATAAATTACATGCTCTATGAAGAGCATAAGCAAATTTGGATAAAAATGAATAATAAATGACACTATCGTAACTTACAACTCAAATCTACCTTCCTTGTTGGACTGAAGTCACTTTGCTCATCACATACAAGGAAAAATTGGAGGATGCTCGGAGATCCTACAAATTTTAGTGCTCATAATTACAAATAAACATAATCATGAAACATCTTAAAATGTATAAAACATAAATTTTTTGATGTGTTGCAAACTTGTAAAATTGACTTGATTTTGATATAGATCTTTTGCTCCTAAAATTATAGTAACTACCTTTGTGTTGCTAGATTGATATTCAAATTTCCTAAGTGTTCAAATGGAGGGAAAGACATATTTATATGATTTTCAACATATTTCACATTAGTTGTTATGATAAGCTAACAATTGATTTTGGATTCATAAACATATTGAGGTCAACAATAAAATGTGAGATTTACCTGGCCTAATTAAGTGGGACAGGGGTGTTGGGTGCCTTAGTGTGTTGGGTGCCCTAGTCCAAACCTATTTAGCTTTTTAAATATTTGTTAAATAAATATTTAATTTAATTTCATAGTTTTAAATAAATTTCTTGAAAATGACAATTAAATGAAAAATTAGTAAGCATAATTAAGCGCATGCACTCGTGAGGGAGCCAAATATAATGTGAAATTGTCAAGGGTGGTAATTTATGATGTTACACCTATCTCCCCTTATTTATTTTTTATTTTTAAACTAAAGTCCTTGGAAAAAACTTCCAGAGGTTGATTGATAATAGAATTTTGAATGGGGTCAAAGCTACTTTTCCTTACCTCCTTCCCACTAGCAGTTTGTGGATGATACTATACTTTTTGGAGTTGATTTTATAGGGGAAGACAAACAATGGAAAAGTGTGTTGGATAACTATAACAAAGCTTTTGGCTAGTACATCAACTATAATAAGTGTGGTTTCTATTTTTTTGATTTTGATGTTGCTCTCCAAACTAAGATTGTTAGAATTTTGGGGTGTCAACAAGCTGACCTCCTAGCCACTTATCTCGGTCTTCCTTTGTCCTCCAATAAATTATTAAATAATTATTGGAATGAAATTGTTGAAAGGGTTCATAAAAAAATATTTGGATAGAAAGGAAACTTCTTGAGTCAAGCTAGGAAATATGAGTTGTTGAAAGCTTCTTTATAAAATATCATTGTTTACTATCTTTCTTTATCTAGAATATTCCAAGTTTTATGGTGGAAAGTGTAAGAGTTGGTATAGAATAACTCTACACCATGCAATATTTGGTTGAAGATTATAGCCACCCAAGATCTAGGAACTTCATGAAGGCACAAGAGAGATCAATATGCAATGCTCAATATTGCAATAGAATTAGATTCAAAAGAATTCAATACTCAATATATGAGAACCACCCGGTTATGTAAACAAGGTGAAAAATAAGATTACACAAGATTATGGCAAGTGTCTTAATCCTATGTCATGTGACAACATATCATAAAGCTGCATAAGACACATGTGTTAACATATATAAGATAAGTGTTATCACTCAATATTGAGCCCTTGCTAAGTTGAAAAACTTAGCTTACTAGTGAAACATGGGATTCTTTCAATGTTTGTGAGTTACCTATGACGAAAAGGAACCTCCAGAGAGGGTCGGTTCCCTTGATACCTCACCTAAAATAAACTAAACTATTTCTTTATTGAGGAAAAGGATAGAAGGATGGCATAATTGAAATCTAACTAAGTCAGATGATACACCAAAATGTTTTTTCAGATTTGAACTATTGTTTTAACACACAAAAGACTAATAACTCAACTATCTCTACACAACTCAGCTTAAACATACTCATGTATCAGTTTTTTATAAAGAGGTTGAATGATTTTTCAATCCAAGAAGGAAAAAATGAATTATTCTTCACAACTAGAAGCTATTTTTCACCTAAACACATACTATAAGTTACATAAAATATGATTTTCCTATTCAAAGGTGTTGAAATAAGACATATATTCAAGGATTCATGCATGAAATCACAAAAATAGCATAAATTACTAGCTACACACAATAGAACAAGTCCTTGAAGGTAGTAAACAAAAATCCTTATTGCCGAAAAGGTGTCCTTACAACAATACAAGCCTGAAAATGACTGATTTGATCTTGAAAATATGAAAATTACATTTGTTTTTAGTCTAAAAAACTAAAAATTGAATTACAGTGCACTAAAAGATAGAAAGAAGCTTTTAATCAGCTTCCAATGCTTCTCTAAAAAGTGAAGAACTAAAATAAAATGAAGCAAGGCATACTATTTCTCCATCCCAACATGGGAGAGAATATAGGAGAGACTTAATGACCAAAAGATAGTTTTTGACTAAGCTGTTGGACCAATATTCATTTGGGCACTAGAAAATTGCTTCAACTACCTTAACTCCTTCAAAGACTTCAAGTGGCATTGGAGAAGGATAAGCTTGTTTTATTTTGACCTCATTTTGCACATGCTTCTTTAACATCGGTTCTTAAATGCTCTCCACTTATTGTCCCAGTCACCAAACTACCTTAATTGTCCCATAATCCCTTCATAGATGCTTTGTACTTTGTCAAACTTCCAACTCCAACCTCCTTTGCATAATGATAAGGCATGTGCAAGTAACTTGAAATGGTCAAAGTCATTCTAGAGGTGTAGAAAGTTGTTTTGAAGTAAGACATCCACATATACTTCATTACTTTTCATACTTTCATCAAATATTGCTTAGGTCATATCTGGACTATAAATAAATCATGTTTCTTTAGTCATTGTGCTTCCTTTTCCATGACTTTCCACTACTTGGATCATGGCTCTATGCCTTGTGACTGCCATTTTCAAGCTTATAGTCCCTTTTCTTTAGTGTTTGGTAACTATGCATTAACCCAAAATACCCCTAACTATGCATTAAACTTGTAGGTTGTCATTTTTCTTTGTCATGGCATTGCACACTTGTCTTAATTCATTATGACTAAGCTTCCTTCATGAAAATTATTGTCACATAGGTCTACTCTACCTTCTATACCTTTGCCCCTTTGTTGATTTTCCTTAACTATGATGATATGATTGTACAAACTACTGCCACCATTGTTAAAATGAATCCTTTTACCCAATGTATCACAATCCTATGCAGCTTTAAACATGTTACAAGACCATTTTCATGAGGCATTGTTCACAAACATTACCACAAAATCACCATCAAAGCCTCATTGAGGATAACTATAGAGACAAAAGACTCTCAAAGATACATCACAATAAAGAAAGATTAGGACAGTCATGGTCATAGTCCTCTACAAGACTCCATGCATAGCTCACTCTCTCTTTACATTGCTATTAAATGATTGTCTTCTCAATAGTGCCAAATCATTCACTATGTAGATGAGATATGTCTAGAGAATTTGAAACCTAAAGACACAATAAGAAACCACAGAGAACTACCTTCAAAATTATTCAAACTAGCCTTAAATCCCTTTTCTTATGCAATCTTCTTCTTCAACTATTCATAACCATAGCACTGAGTATGGACTGTCCATGTAAGATTATATTTAAACTTGTTGTTTGCATGGTGAAAGTTTATTTACCTTGAAGTTGTCTCGTGTTGTCCTCCTATCCATGCACAACTTAGTCCTTTCTATCTACTTGCTTGTACACTCAACAAGACAAACTTCTACTCAAAATCCATATACAAGAAGTTTCACGAGAAAAGACAAGGAAATGATGATAGTTTATTATGGACAGTACTTTAAAGGAATCCAACCATTGGTTGTGAGAGGGTTCAAAGATAAGAAACCTACATCCACTCACTATATTTGTCATATTCTCTAGACTCTTTTCCTTAGCCTATTTATGGTCTTAACAATCATACAACATTGTTATATCTTCTTCCTCAAAGTAGCTTTTAGCTTGGCATGACTATATTTTTCTATATCTCAAGTCACTGTCATCATTAATTATGCATTAAAATATGTAGCTATTGTCCTTCAAAAAGTCCTTGAACTTCACAATCCATACAAAATCACTTTTTGCAACCTAAAGTTTTGAACCTATTCCCTCTACAAAGCAAAACTTCATTTGAGCAAGCAATGGAAAGTTTGAAACCAAATGAGATTTAAGTTTCTCTTATTCAATAACAAATTTTTCCATTGAATAAACTAGTTTCAAGTCTCTTTAATACCATTGTCACTTGTGATAGTCATGATTTTCTCTGACCCATGACCATGAAACCTCATTACAAGAAAAACTTTTAACAATGCATTTATTATCATGAATAAGAACTGTCATAAAACCTTTAGATAAACTACATTTTAAAGACTTAAATTGTGCTTAGATTTGGAGTGACAGTCACTAGTTGTTGTCCTTTGTTTGTTTATTGTTATATCATATCTTACATCAACTTGTCATTATATTGTGTCTTGGATGCTTTGAAGACTGTCATTCTTCTATCCATTATCATGATAAGACTTTCTAGCTTTTCACAAGATAATGATAGGCTAAAAATTCAACCTCTCTAGCAAATAAACTCTCCACTAGAACTTCTAATCGTGAATGTTCCCTTATGGCTTCATGATCTCCATTTGGTTGACTTCAACATTATTCCTATCCTCCTTTGTCATGAAGAGCATATCTATTACTAGAAACTCATACCCTTGAGTCTAATAACGTTGCTAACTGTGAGGAATAACTTGGGAAGTTATTTGTTGTTGTCATCTATTGGTCATTTTAATAAGTTATACCCCCTTGATCAACCTTTCTAATGTTCACTTAACCATTATGGCACCAAACTACTACTTTTCCTTTATAGGTTGTGCCTGTACTAATAAGAGCTTCAAAAAATCTCCTTAATATAAATGAATTTGTCAACAATAGATTCATCCCATATTCTTTGTTTACATTGTCTTAAGCCCATGGGAAAGATTCATCCCTAAAAATTCCACTTCATTCAACTTATACTTGATCAACCTTCCAAGGGTAGTGCAATGAAGAGTTAACAATAGTGATCTTCTTTTCTACTTATTATTTTTTAGATCATTAACAATTGATAACATTATCCTTGCTATGAGACAATTTCCTTTGAATTTTAGTAAACTTCCCTTTTGTTCTTCTCAATAAGCTATGATACTTCAATAAAATTTTCTCTTGTCATATGTATAGATCAAGTTCACCTAAAAAATTCCATTAAGAACTGTGACTCAACCTTAGAGAATCACAATGGCCTAAGCTACATGTGGCTCCCAAGAAGTGAAAGCAGGTTACTAATAACCCGAGTACTAGCAAACACTCTCTAGAATTCCCCATTGAAGTTCCCAGAACCGTGCCTTCGAGGAGGTTACATTTAGTTGTATGGATCCTTGCAGCAAAAATAAAGAATATTTTCCTCTACAGATTTGATAGTGGCAGTCCTCTTGTTGACCTGATGATGCATTATGTACTTTATAACATTGGTAATGACCCTTATGGAACACCATTGCCACTTCTATTTACTTGATAGATGGTTTCTTCATTTTTATTTTAAATCATTTTAATACAACTTAAACCACAAGATGATTGAGGCACTCCAAATACTTCATACACCATTGAACCTATCCTAGAATACTCAGTAGATGTTGCAACAGTTACAAGCAAAATTCTTTGTACCTTCCTTTGGCTAAAAATGATCCTTATCAAAGTTGCACTGATATAGCAAAACTAATGATACTTCTTAATAAATGTGTCCTTTTTTCACTTGTTCAAATAACACTCCATTGAATATTTGAAACATTTTAAAAAGGATTTCTACTTGTGCTTTCAATCTAACTCTTTATATAATCCCTTGTGACTGTCTTTGCATACCCATATGTCGTTTTGATTGTCCATGCATGGATTGTCCTCCTTCTCATAATCACCAAGCTATCCTTATTGAAGAAACAGTGAAACAAAGAGATTAGCAACAAGCACGGTGAAGACAAAATGCATAAAACTCAACCTGTATATTAGATAGATAAGGAGATATATATAAAGGAGATCAGGCAAGCATGAGGTGTGGACGACAATCAACACCTCTCCAAACTCCCAAATAACCAAGCATGAGGTGGAAAACAAGTGTCAAAGATTCCAAATGAGGTGGAGCTCCATAATGAATACCTAAGTAGGCTTATGTTAGCCTAGGATTATGCAAAAGATAATTTAACAGGGTGATCCCACAATACTGGTTTACAATTTTTAGCCAAACTGGACACTGAAATATTTTTTTCTAACTAAATCTTCACTTTTGGGCACCTATAGCAGCTAAACCATGAGGAATTTGAAGATGATGTAAACTAGTGATTTGTGAAATTTTGTCTATAGATTCTAAATAATTTTTTTCAATTTTTTTGGAATCAGATTGCATTTATTTTTCCATCTCCTTCTAAAACTAGTTTATTTAGCAAACAACATTTTTAAGGAGTGACACTCACCGTATACAACATAACTTTTTTTCCATGAAGGATAAAATTCTAATTATTTCAAATTTATATTTATAACTATGATATCTAGTGCTTCCAATTGGTCTCATAGTTTTTTATTGAATATTTTTTCCTTAATCAAGTTTCAAAGTCAAACCAATTACAATTCAAACATAGGCGGACCATATACAGCATAACTTTTTTTGTATGTATTGAAATTCTTTTTTTTTTGTTGGATCAAGGACTTCAATATCTGGTACACTCACATTTTAATTATGTTTTTTGATAATATGCTATTTTTCCACAATGTGCAGAATAGAGAGCTTGATTTTTGGTGAAAAACCTATGTTTAATAGAACTAAAAAATCAAATACATAATAAAACCAAAACATATTAAAATAATATTTGTTGGATAGCTTGTTTTGAGGACTACCATCATCCAATTGGGTCTATGAAATATCCTCCATTTTCATACTCAACCTAAGCTTTGAAGCACAAAATTCTAGAATTTTTTGGTGCTAGAGGGTGAAAAGGTGGGATAAGGGGGGTTCGGGCGAACCAGGGTTCATTCAAACCCTGGTTCATTCGAACCCCCTTTCAAAAAAAAATTTCTTTGTGTTTTTTGGTAGGAATGGTGGGGCCTTGCATTTAACTGGTTCGCTCAAACTAGGGTTCATTCAAACCCTCTTTTGGTTTGCTCGAACCAAAGGGTTCATTCGAACCCCAAAATCATTTTTTTTTTGCATAGGGTCAATTTTTGCAAGTTTTCTTTCCTCACTTGAATTGTAAACCAAGTGCTTTTGTGGGTTTACCCAACACTAACACCCCCCCTTAAGCATAGCTTATGTGGGATGGATAAAATGGGTCCTGAATACTAGCCTGGTGAGCTACCCATGTACAATGAAAAAGAAAATGAGTATTGACCATGAAGCCTGAGAAGGTACTCATGTATAATGCAATCCCTAAAAATAGAGTAAGATAGAAAACCCAATGGGAAAAATATATCCTCTAAAAAGAGAGAAGATGTGGAGAAGAATAGAAATCCCCCCGCAAGGATGATGATGATGCTAATATAGACTGCATGCCAAGAAGAGCTCGTAGATGAATGAACTTGCTCTTAGTGAAGGGTTTGGTGAAGAAGTCAACAACTTGCTCTGAAGACTAGCAAAAGACTAAGTCGATGATATGACCATGAATCAATTCTCGAATATAGTTTATATGAATCTCTATGTGTTTGGTTTGTTGATGCTAAATCGGATTCCTTCATATCTGAATAGTACTCTGGTTGTCACAATATATGACTATAGGCTACCTGAAAGGAATACAAAACTCAGAAAGAATGCCTTGAAGCCATATAGCCTCAATAGCTAAATTAACAACCCCCCTAAACTCTTCCTATGTGGATGATATAGCAATAGCACTTTGCTTCTTGCTAGACCAACTAATAGGACCTAAACCAAGTGAAAAGCTATAACCTGAAGTGGACTTACGATGCTCAGTGTCACCAGCCCAATCTGAATCTGTATAACCAACCAAGTCAAGTGATGAACCAACTTTGTAGTGAATCCCAAATCCAAGAGTACCATGAAGATAGTAAATAATCCTCTCAGCTACTCTCTAATGCAACTCATAAGGTTTTCGTATGAATCTCTAAACCATGCCTACTTGGCTTGGTATGAGTCAAGTATATAAGACTACCAACAAGTTGTTGATAAAATGTAGCATCAACCAATGGTGTAGTATAGGAAGTCTCAAGCTTGAGTCCAAAAAGAAAGGGAGTCAGAGATGGTTTGTAAGTAGTCATATGAAACCGAGCAAGTAGATCAAGAGTATACTTGGGTTATGCAAGACCAATCCCTGAAGCTAACTGTGAAATCTCAATACCAAGGAAGTAGTGCAATAAACCCAAGCTTTTCATGTCAAATGTATCCTGAAGTGATGTCTTCACTACTACAATGGTAGATGAAGTACTCTCGATAATCAAAAGATCATCAACATATAGAACCAGTATCAAAAGTGAATCATCCTACCATAGTAGATACACATTAGGATCAGAATGACATCTAGTAAAACCTGAAGATAGGAGGTAGGAATCCATCTTGGCATACCAAGCTCTAGGAGCTTGTTTGAGTTCATAGAGAGGTTTCCTATGTCTACAAACTAAGGATGAATCATGGACAAACCCTAATGGTTGTTTCATGTAGATTTCCTCCTTAAGGTCTTCATGAAGAAATGCACTCTTCACATCCATCTGATGTACATCCCATCCATGTGATGTGGCTATAGAAAGTGTGAGTCTAATGGAAGTCATCTTAGCAACTGGTGCAAAGGTATCTATATAGTCAATGCCTGCAACTTGTGAAAAACCTTTGGTTACCAGGTGTGCTTTGTACTTATCAATTAACCCATATGCTAAAAATTTTGTTTGATATATCCACCTACATCAAACTATCTTCCTTCCCTTAGGAAGTGAAGTCAAATCCCAAGTGTGATTTCTAATCAAGGAATCATATTCCTCATCCATACCAATATCCCACTCTAGTATGCCTAATGCCTCTCTAAATGTCTTTGGATCAGAAACTAAAGAAAAGAAGGTATGTGGCCCCCCTGAAAATATGCTTGAATTTGTCTTTCATCTTTTGAATCTTGTACCCCTATATTTGGCTTGTGAGATGTGGGTTAGTCAAGTGCAAAAATATCAACTTCTAATGCAATCCCTAAACTAGATGAAGATGAACTCTCATCACTATCATCACCGTGAGAATTGGAAGAAGAAGATACAACACTAGGAATCTACTAAGAATGCTTAGAATCATTAGTACTGTAATAAGGATTTGAAGATTCCACAATACGTTGAGAAGTGTCAAGTATAGTTTCAAGAGATGTTTCTTGAAACTTAACCTTTCTCTCAATAAACAACTCATGTGTGGTAGGGTGGAGTAAGCAATAGCCTTTTACACCATTTGGATATCCCACAAAGATGCAAGGTTTGGATTGTGGATCCATAGCCTTGTGTTGCTCTTTTGGAATGTGTGTCATGGCATGAGAGCCAAAATCTTTGAAATGATCAACTATAGGTTTCCATCCTTTCCAAGCTTCAAAGGGAGTGATATCCTTTAAGGCTTTATGTGGAACTCTATTTTGTATGTAACATACATCTAGTTGATTTATTCTACCCAATATGATGGTGTGAGGCCCTTAGAGTGAATCATACAATTAGCCATCTCTTTTAAAGATCTATTTTTCCGTTCTACAACACCATTTTGTTGTGGGGTATAAGGAATTGTGCACTGTAGATCTATCCCCTCTGATATACCAAATTGCTCAAAACTATTGTTGACATATTCTCTCCCATTGTCTGTTTGAAGAACCTTGATGACTTTCCTTGATTTTTTTTCAACAAGAGCTTTGAAACCTTGAAAAGACTCAAACACTTCTGGTTTTTGCCTAAGAAAGTAGACCCATGTAAAATGTGAGAAATCATCAATGAAGGTGAGAACATATCTAGACTTTGTAAAATATGGATGGGGAAAAGCCCTTGAAACATCACTATGAACAAGTTCTAAAATTTGTGTTTCCCTTTGTGATTTACCTTCTCCATTTTTTCCATAGATATTTCTCCAAAAGCACTACTAAGTCATTCAGATGAAGTTAGCAAAATATGGCATGAGTGGTTTGGCCATCTTAACTACTGATATCTTGAACAACTATGTCAACAAAATATGGTTAAGGGATTTCCTAAGGTTGGAATTTCTAAAAGGCTTTGTGAGGTTTGCACCCCCCTCCATCGACAAAAATAAACTACTCTTCCTTAGCAGCTTTACCTATGATTGCTTTGACTTTCATTGGACCACCATGGAAGCATTGCAACTCCTCCTCTCGCAAGTGAGTTTGATGCTTACACTCCTACAAGCAACGTTTGGTTCTGATGCATATGGTGCCTAAGTTGTGTGGCTATGCCAAGCTGAGATCGGGAAGAGCAGATGAAACAAGGTGAATCACACCTTCTCACCTTATACACGACCTCCCAATTCACAAAATGCCCTCACATCTATTCGATGCTCAACACATAGATCTTGTGGGTAATAAATAATTGAGAGAATCAGGCATATATAATAAAACACACCTTCAACACAAGATCACAATGGCAACACATAGGGAAAAATTAGGTTGAGTTTCCTTTCCTATAGATTACAAATGTGCAAGGATGAAAGGAAAAAATGCAAGAAATTCAAACATTATGGCCTGCTAAAATCTTGAGTGGCTCTGATACCATGAAGAAATAGTTAAACACAAAGATTAGCAGCATGCACGGTGAAGAAAAAATGCATAAAACTCAGCTTGTATATTAGACAAATAAGGAGATGTATATAAAGGAGACCAAACAAGCATGAGGTGTGGAAGACAATTGAAACCTCTCCAAACTCCCAAATAACCAAGCATGAGGTGGAAAACAAGTGTCAAAGATGCCAAATGAGGTGGAGCTCCATAATGACTGCCTAAGTAGGCTTACCCTAAGATTATGCAAAATATAACTTAACACTAACACTTATATTTTGCATGGTCAAGACCTTGAACTTGGTGACTTGTGACAATTAAAAGCTACCTCTTCGATGTGGACTACCTTTCAATACTTACATTGTCTATCCTTGTAATCTTGTACAAATTTCATAAATGTGTTACTCTTGTTTTAAAGCTTCCCAAGACTATGCCAAACCCTTCGAACTATTGCTACTATCAGGTCCATTATTTCATATTTTTTATTGCCATCTTGGACTATCAAAGACTGCACTCTTATAAGCCCTAGTAGACTATGCATCCAACACTCACTATGAAAACTAAAGCTGTATACACCTAAAATTGGTCTGGAGCATCCGATTAATTAAATACGAATTATTTGATTAATTATCCTAATTTCCTCTACTTTTGAATAAATAGAAATATTTATTTATATAGTTCACATTTAAATTCATCTTAATTAAATAAATAAAATTAAATACTTTGTTCAATTAAATTATCAAATCCCTATTTCAATCTATCACATCCATCCTAAATTAATTAAATAAAGACAAAACACTTTATTAATTAATTGCCATATTCTTCTGTCTAATTTAATAAACAACTATCCTATAGTTCGTTTTATTAAATTATTTATCTTTCTTTTGCTAATTTAAATTAATCAAAACATTTGAATTAAAACACAAAGAATATTCCATCTATATTCTCTCAAAAATTAATTAGATATCCTATGTCTAATTTATGTCAAAATCATGTCAAAATTAATTGATTGAAACTTCACGGGAAGTTTTGGAGACAAATTTGGAATTCGATCTCTCAATCCTCTTCCATCAATCCTTTCTCTTCTCTTTCCTAGTGTTTTCATGGGTAGAGACAATCTCCATCTTTCTCTCAATCTCCTCCATCTCTCACCATTCAATTCTCTAGATTGAATCCAAGCCTCTCAAAGCTTTCCCTGTGCATTTCTACAACCGAGAAATCTATAAATACAACCTCATTGAACCAAGAAAAGGATCCAGATAACCAGGTTTATGCACTCTTACTCTACAGGAATTCAAGCATCAAGCATCAAGCATCAAGCATTAACACATTAAGCATCAAGCAATCAAGTTTTCAACCATGGCTGCCTCTTGTAGCTACAATTATCTGTTTCATATATGCTAGTTTACATTGTTTATCATTTAGTATTGCATTATTATCATCTCATTCTTTGAATAGTCATTTTAACAATCATAGTGCACTCACGATCTGAGAGCAATCTTGATTTAATAAATCTTTGGAGATAGAGAGCAATATGACGCTTTTGATAGATAATTCCTTTGAATTGATTCATTTAACTTGTCTATTGATATAATGTTGTATTAAGAAGTGTTTTAATCTTATTCACATATTCACACTTACAAAAGCTACTAACAAGAGGTCTTTGAAATGATTTGGAAAATAGCTAAGAAAATTTTCAAGAAAATGTGCTAACAAAACTCTTCCTTTAAATACAACTTTTGGGATAGGGATGCAAGAAATGAATCCAAAACTCATGAAAGTATCTACAACTAAAATAATATAAAACCCTACCTTTTAGGAGGCCCTTGGAATACATGGAAAGAATGACTGAGTTGTTTGAATCTCCATTTCAAAAGCATCTACAATATGATATACACCTTATCCACCATCTGCAACATGCCATGCTCCTTCTTATTCCATGTAGTTCATGGGTTTATTCCTCGTAGATTTCTTCAACAACTGAACTATAAACCCTAAGTTTATTCTATGTGGGTCTTCACGAGAGCAAACTGAAAACTTCCCTTTACACTTGGCACCAAAGACTTTATGCTTCATTTATTTTTCCATTTTTCCTAAATGTGTCCTTTTCAATTTTCTCTTGCATGCATAAACTTAGTCAATTTGGACTACTTTTATCTTTTTTTAAATTTCTATTACAAGCTCCTTTTTACCCCTTTACATTTATTTAAGTTTATTTTTATTTTGACCCAAAGGATAAAAATAAGCTAACGCTTTTGGTGACCTCTGATGGATATTTTCTATGCTAAAAATGGTGATCAAATAACTTATATAGTCCATTGGGAATAGGAGTCATGAGAGATCTTTAGAAAAAACAAAAAATTAGACCTTCATACCCTACTATAGCACTTTAAAAACAACACTTGACACCTCTAAACCAACCCAAACCACCTAAGAAGACTCAAAACTAGACTGAATCTAACTGATCAACTATGCATCAACACTTGGAGAAATGGAAAAGCACCTAAAACCTATGTGCAACAAAAATTATTGACTCAAAAAATAACCTAATCTAGCCTACCCAAACAAACAACAAGGCTCACTCAAACAAAACCATTGACTCCAGTTTTGCAAAATAGTTTCCTTTCCTGACCAACACAGGATGCATTACATGATCATAAATTGTTATGAGGATATGAAACACAAATAGATATTAAATGAACTATTGCAATTCTTCATGAATGATAAAAATAATCTAACTTATATTGTCGTTTTGAACTAGATAAGTTGATTTTGACCTTCTTCAACCGCAATTTCATTTTCATCTTCCTCAGTTGTAACCTCATGCTTGGGTGCAACCATGAATGGTGATACTTTGTGGGCCTCCATCTTGGCTAGATTTTTGACAGGACACCCTCTTGAACGAACAAACATCAAACTCTCATTGTTGACTTCTTTTTCCTAGATTGCTTCTTTAATATCATGCAGATTGGCATGTTTTGGTTCATGTTGTTCAAATGGAAACATGGTTGCATTCTCCTCTAGTTCGTGTTGCTCATAGTTTTATAATTTCAAAAGTGTTATCTTGGGATCAATATTTGAGCAAAAGTGTTCAATGATGCTAGAGAAAATATCTTCATCAATTTCCATCTTGTTCTCCTCACGTTTTCCAATATTTACACTCTTCAAAACAATGATGTCCTCACTTTGTGCTTGGTATATCAACACCTTATCAAAATTTACTATATCTTCCAGATGTTCCAAACCTATTGCTGATGTTTGTATGGGAGTGTTTTCTTCATCCTGCTCAACAAAAGAAGGAAGCTCATCAAACCAAAATTTAGAATCTTCATTTTCACCACCCCCTTTTTGCTTTTCATTTTGTTGTCCCAAATGATTTGTTGACATAGACATATTCTCATCTTCAACAAAATATGGGAGTTCATCAAACAAAATCATCAACACTTCACATTCATCCCTATTACTTCCTTTTCAACCCGATGTCCTATTTTATCATGCTCATTAACCTCTTATAACAAGTCTTATTTTTCATTATGTCCATCATGTGCAGGGCATCAACTACAAGTTTTTCCTCTCTTACATAAAAAAACTCATCTTTTTTCCCTCTAAACCAGCTATCTTGATAAAAAATAGGCCCCACTTTGTAAAGACAAATGGTGATAGGATGAGAAATATTATTTGGCGGATGATTTTAAGGAATTCGCTGAGTTTCTTGAGGTAGAAAAATATTTTGAGGGGGATCTTCTCGAGGAATAGTACGTTTCCTTTGCTCAATCACAAGCTCTTGCAATGGAAAAACACTCCTAAAACTTGGTATTTCAAATTTAAAACACTTACTTGAGACATACTTCTACTCAAAAGCCATATAAAAGAAGTTTCATGAGACAAGACAAGGAAATGATGATAGTTTATTATGGATAATAATTTAAAGGCATCCAACCATTGGTTGTAAGAGGGTTTCAAAGACAAAAAACCTGCATCCACTCACTACATTTGTCATATTCTCTATACTCTTTTCCTTAGGCCTTTTATTGTCTTAACAATCATACAACACCGTTATTTGTTCTTCCTCAAAGTAGCTTTTAGCTTGTCATGACTGTATTTTTCTATATCTTGAGTCACTGTTGTTATGCCTTGCATAACCACCCCATCTTTTTCCTTGGTCAAAATGGGTCCCCCTTTATGTTTTTATCCTTGGTTGTTTTTCAATCAAAGTTTGGGTTTTTTGCTTTTCAACACTTTGTTTTTCTTTGGTTTCCTCTGTCAGAACCGGAGCTGGAACCGAATCGGGTTTAAAAACTTCTTTTGAAATTTGTTTCGATTCCCATCCCAACAGTCTTCTTTTGTCTTTGTCGGAGCCAGAGCCGGAGTGGAAGTTAAGTTCAAATTAATTCAAAGTTTCAAAATCAAATACCTTCTTGTCTCTGCCTCCGCTTTTTTGTCTTTTGTTTTAAAACCAGGTTTTGACGTTAGGTTTTCTTGTTTCGGTTTTTTTTGTTTTATTTTGATGTTTTGTTTCGCTTTATTCTTTGTTGGTGGAACTGGACTTGAAATGGGAACCTAGTTGGAAAGTTAGACAAATTTCGGAAACATTTTCCATTCCGATTTTGTTCCCATCGTTTCTTGGTCGTTGACTTTATTGAAGTCACACAGCAATAATGTGCCAGTTCCTTCTGTAGTTCTGACTCCGCTCTAATGCATTTATTGCATTAATGACAAGTGCCATGCATGCATGAAACTCTGAGTTTTTTACCTTAATTAGGGATTAATGCATAGTTATTACCATTATTGTTAAGAGATTGAAGAGTGAACCAGAGTTGCAGTGGAGATTTTATGCGAGTGAATCGATTGAAAGAGAGACAATTGTGCGTAGATTGCTTCAGGAAGTTAACCTATTTATTTGTGTTCGAGGTAGGGATTTCTATTCTCGTTCTTCTTTTTATTTTCACGTTTTCCATTTTTGTTCGTTTTGGATTGTTTGGCTTGGGGTGAATTCATGATTCTCAATAAGTTCGCATGTTTTGTCTCTATTTTTTTTGGATTTCTTGTCTTCGTTTTTGCTTTTGTTTCTAGTTTCTTTGTTTTCAACACGGTCATTTTCACGTTTAATTGTGACCGCTCATGGTTCCCTAGTTTTTAAATGCATAGGTTAATTACGGTTTTTACAGTGAGTAGGGTTTGGTAAATTGTTGTTTTTACTTAGAAATCCTGTTTCGCATTCAATCTGGTTAATTTAAATAGGGTTAAATTCGTGCCCTAGTTATTTGAAATCGAGGGTTTTTAGTTTAGGGTTTTGACGCATTTTTATGTCATATGGGTAGGGAAAACTTTAATGGTGAATATTTGCCAATTGGCTAATAATAGAAATCAGGAGCTCCAAAAATGGCTAATAGTACAAGCTAAAATGAAGACTAAATCGCCAGGTTTTTACGAAAAAATAATTTTATATTGATTAATTCACCATGTAAACAATGTGTCTTCAAAACTGATTCGTTAGTATTTTATACAGTTACTAAAAAATTTACTTATATTCACCAGTAATATTATATTCCTCTGATTAATTTTGGGGCAATATCGCCACTAATAATAAATTTCTATTTAATTTGAGGAATATTTTCTTTTATCTATTGTCATAGATTACTTTTTTAATCAAATGGTTGTAGGTTGATTCCAGGCCCTAATACACATGTGCCTTTTAAAAGGCTTGTTGAGGCCCAAAATTTATTTTGGGCCACATGATTAAATCTAATCGTGTGGCCCAAAACAAATTTCGGGCCTCAACAAGCCTTTAAAAAGGCACATGTGTATTAGGGTGCATAATGAACTTGAAGCCATCCTTCGTTCTATCAGTGGGACGCCAGATAATGTTTCCCCGATGCCCATAGTTCCCTCGATGCACCATAGGATTGTGATGGGAGTTCTGTCGATGAAGCATTGTTAGGCCGATGGTATTGAATTTTGTCAGGAATGGGGGAAGATTTGGCCCTTGAGCCCACCTATATTGTGATAGGATCACGCCAAGATTCAGTAGGATTCACAACTATGATTATTATTTTTACCAATTATTTATTAAGATTCACCAGGATTTTACAAATTTTTTAATATTGTGCATAAGATTCGCGAGGAAAATTATTATTTTTTTTCAAGTAAAAGGAGAGATTCGCCAAGATTTTACACCTTCACCAAGGGGGGGGGTTTCTTAAAGTTATCCCTGCATATGGGGATAGTCTTATTAGGTTATTTTTAAGCCCCCTTTCGTTTTGGTATAACCTGGTCCTTAAATTATGAGTTATTTATTAACTGTTAAAATCACTTATGATATCATGGTCATTTTAGGTGGAAGCAGGATCAGAATCGATCTAGACTTTGAACCATGTTTTCCAATAAGTATCGATTCCATTTCCATCCCATCTCTGACTCTGCTTATAGTGAGAAGCATTCCTTCAAAATAATGATAACCTAGCCGGAAGCGGAACCGAAACTGAATGTGAAATTAGAAAATATGAATGAAACTAAATCGGTTTCCATTCTGGTTTCAGTTCTAGTTACCATTCCAGTTCCGACTCCGGTCCCGCTTGTTATTATTGTAATCTCAATAACGGTTTTGGCTCCGAGCCCGACAGTTTTTTAAAAAGGAGGTTGTTGAGAATGTTTTTATGGTTGGTTCCGCCTCCGCTATATATATGAAGGGTAAGGTTTTAAAGCATATTTTGTGATGTTTATCCAAGGATCTAATTAGAGGTTTTGTTGCAGGAAAGCTAAAGAATGTCAGGAGTATCAGGAGAAGCTTCCCAAAGGAATCGGCCTGCAGAAACATCAAAGGCAACAACTAAGCCTAAGAAGATTAAGCTGGAGCAACTACCTTATACTTTGAGGTATAACCATAGGGGTCTTGTTGTCACTACAACCAAAGTGGAATCAGATTGGTCTGATATAACTGACACCAATCTAGGCTCATACAATTTTGGGGAGTTGCATTCAGAAACATTCACTGAGGATATAACAAGGAGAACTGAAATAATAGTTGAGTCTGGCTTGGCTCACATCACCTTATTTCCTCCATCTATCTAGTGCCTGAAGTTAATAATGACAGCAACAGGAGCTTACAATTCAGCCACTAGGCAGTGTATGGATTCACAGGACAATGTTATTATTGATCTAACTCCTCAAATGTTTCAACATATGTTTAGTGTCCCAGATCCAAAGAGCCTAGTATAGTTGAAGGAGGCAGAAGCTTTAGAGATATACAACAAACACAAGGAGGCCAACAAAGCTCACTTGAACAAAAAGTGGTTGAGAATAGAGAAGAAGTCTTTGACCAAGCTTCATGATCAACCAAAGAGGACAAAATTCTACAAATAAGTATCAGATCTGATAATGATGTTGTCTAGAGTCTTTGGGAAGAGGGATGCATTTCATTTCAAGGAGTGGATGTTTCCCTTTATTCAGACAATCTTTAATGGAACCCAACAGTTTGATTGGCCAATGATTATCTCTGATGCTATTCATGACCAATTAACTAGAATAAGGGAAACCAAAAGCTTTTATATGACTTCTTATGTTGTCTATGCAGCAGCTAGAGGAGGCATCTTTCCAGGTTTAAATAGAGTGGGAATATTGGGAGAAGCTGATGGACAAAGGAAAGTATGGGATCATTATGATCAACTATCTCTGCAAGTATCTAAAACAAAATTTAGAAGGGTTAATGATGCATTCTTGTATGTAATCATTAAACGGCTTAATGGAGATGCAGGATATAGATTGAGCCAAGAGGCTATGGACTTTATCACGGAATGGGGATGTTGGTATATCCAATACCCCAATTTCACTTATTTCAGACTGACTGGATTTGAAGGTCATCCCCACTTACTTCCAAGATGTTATAGCAATAGGATGGTTCTAATGGAATTCTTATATCAAGCTCTAGGGGTCAATGCCCGATTTGGATTGAAGCACAAAACAGGGTGTCATAAGTTTCCCATGTAATTGGGTGAATACAACTGCCAACATCTTTTGGGAGCTAACGTAGTTTGCAATGAATTGATACATCTGAAACTAGGTTTGTACACTGCTCAGAAGTACTTTGACCCAAGGAAGAAAATGAATGCTTTGTTGCCTTTGGATTTTGATAAACATTTCAACTTGTTAGAGGATTTCTGGAGTGATCTCCAAGATGAGTATGACCTCAGGAAAAGGAATTATGAGAGGTTACCCGTCTCACTCATGGTAGAATTTGGGATCAAAGATGACATCCCTGATACATTAGTAGATGATGGAGTTGTGTTAGATCCATCATACGAGGTGTTAAATATTGGCACCAAAAGTTTGGATCCGGTGGACTGGGATGGTGAGGAGACTATTGATATCAAACAAATAGGGAGGCCGGTTTTGGATAAAATTATTCACTGGGCTATCTTAAGAACCAAATATCCTCAGGGACCGACTCCTAAGAAGGGGAAGGGATACAAAAGAATCAAGAGGAAATTTCCTTCCAAGGATCCCTTGGAATTCTTCCCTCCTCACATTGAGGAAATCAATCTTGAAGCCTCTACCCAAGAGTTACCTAGAGTACAAGAGGGGGATGCCCAAACAGGACCGGTGGTTTTCACATCAACAATAGGTGAGTCATCTACTCAAGTCCCTTTTATAGAGCAACCAAGTGGAGATGTGCCTAAAGGAACTCTTCATGGTATAGCTGAAGCATTAAAGGGAAAAGAGAAGGATCACGAGATCCATGAGGTGGAAACAGACTCTAATGAGACCTTCTCAAAGAAAGATGTACAAGAAAAGATGCCTCTAGAGGAGGAAATTGAACATATTCTGACAGAGGAAGATCTATGGGCCCTGTTTGAGGAGGCAAAGAAAGCCTCGGATGCTCAAGCACATGCAAAGGCCATAGAGAAGCAAAAGGCAATTGATGCTAAGGCACAAGCTGATGCCTTACTCCAACAACAACAGGTAGAAGCCAAACGAAGAGCTGATGAAATAGAAAAGCAACAAAGGAAAAAGGAGCAAGAGCTCAGGATCAAAGAAAAAAATAATAAGCTTGAGTTAATAGAGAAAATTCATGATTTGGAGGAAGAAAAGGCAAAGCAACGAAGGGAAAGAGAAGTTCTTGTGGCCAAATTAAAGCTTGTTGAACAGGCCTATAAAGAGAAAGAGGAAGCAAAATGAGTGCAAAAGGAAAAGGATGCTGAGGAGCTGATTAAGCAACAAAAGGAAAAGGAAGATGTCGATAGACTGAGGGCATTAGAGGAAGAGAGAAACTGGGAATTGGAGAAGAAGACATTAGAAGAAGAAAAGTTAAAAAAGGAAGAAGAAGAGGAGAGGATACAAGAACAGAAGGATAGAGAGGAATCTGAAAAGCTTGCTCAAACAAATGTTGAGCAAGTACAACAAGAGATATGAAGGGTTGATTCTAAACCTCAATTGTGCAACCACCCTCTACTACTACTGTTGCTTCTTCTTGAACTATAATGACCACTACTACAGGTGCTCCCACTTGGTTAAACTTGGATCTTCAGAAGAGATTAGTGACACCTTCACAGCCTCTCAATTGGGATGATATGATGAAGGAAATTGAAAAGGAAAGGCCCAAGAAGAAGGCCAAAATCCTACATTCCACTAGGCTCACCGATAGGGGAGAAATTATTGCTGAATGTACCATACCAATGACGGACAAGGATGTAGGAGATATGCAATTGACTAATTACCAGTTGGGCACTGTTAACTTGGGGAGATCCACCAGAGATCAATAGATGAATTTGATAGATGTGGTAGCTTCATCCACTAAATCCAGAATGATGAAAGATAAGCAGAAAAAAGATGAGCTTAAGGCTCCATTAGATCAATTGCATTCTTTCTTCAAAGTGTTTCTGCTCCGAGGTCACAACAAGTTGCCACCATTGAAACACCAATTTCACTTAGTAAGAAAGAGGTGGATGATTTGGTATAGGTAAGGAGTAAGACATAGATGTTGGATAGGTGGACTGATAAGATAAATAAGAAAATAATTGAAATGTTGAACAATAGTTTTGAGGTTCACAAAATGGCGGAGGAGTTAGTAAATGAAATGAACTAGTATGCCAAAGTGTTGGGAGAACAAGAGGAGGAGTACAGAGGATATAGTCAGAGGTTGAAGGAGGCTATAAAATTTCCAAAGTCCACTCTTCTAGAATAGTCAATACTTGAAGAGGACAAGATTTCTTGGAAAAGACTTCCAGCATACTTCGGTTTAGGTCTGACTTTTTATACAAGCATAAAAATGAAGTTCAAGATTCTGTCAAGGATCTGAATGAACAGTTTGAAGAGTTGGAAGCAGTTATTTTTGTCATAGTAAATGTTAATATACCAGTAAAGGAGGGCCTACCTTTGAGCCAAATAAAGGAGAAATGGGATGATAGGTTTAAAGAGGTCATGCAAAAAGGAGATGATGGTGAAGACCTGTTGTTAGATCGGTTAATGGATATTAAAGAAGAGATAAGGGCAGCTAAGAGGGAGTTAAAAAAGCTAAAGGACATGAGAGGATTTGGTGCAGTGAAATTAGAGAGGATCAAGTTTGAAGACAACTGGGTTGATGGGCCGGATTTGGACATGCTTCAACAAGTCTTCTCTAGTTACGATGAATACATTACAGAGCCGGCTTCACATGCATAATTGATAACCTCATGCATGCATGGTTTTCTTTTTCTCCTCTACATGCATAACTGGAAATTTGTGGGTGTATGGATTTATTTTCTCCTCTCTATTCTTTTCTTCTAGTTTAAATCAGTGATCAAGGCGGGAACTAGAGATCAAATTGATCAGAGTTTCCAAGATGACTTTAATTCTTGAAAAGGTGGATCGACTTAAGATAGAAGGGAATTCAGATTTTTGTATATCTATAAATACCTGTGAGGTATCATATTGTAAGGGTCAGTTAATGAGAATAAGATTAGTCACCTAATAGTAGGAGATATAATTTTCGCAGTTTTTACATAGATACTTTTTTACTTTGTTTACAGTTGAATATAATTATAGGTTTTTACGCAATATGGTGTTGGAATTGAGTTTTATTTGATAAGGTTGATGAATTATAGTCTATCTGTATGCCAGTGATTGTGCTGAAGCATGAGTGTTTCTTATGTGATGAAAATCATTAGAAGAAACCAAATTTAAAGATTATTTCATTAGATTATCTGTGAATTGAGTTTATTGAAAGTCTGTTGATCTATGGTTTTGGAAACGAATGAGAGTGTGTTCTTTTGTCTTTGAAATATTTATGATGTGTGATTGTGATGTTAAAATAAGCACCTTAGATGCATGCAATAGTATGGAATATTCTCTAAATTGCATCATGCTATGGTTTTCTTGATCTGTTGAAAAAAAGACATTCGTTGTTGAAGATATATGTCCGGATACTAGATAAGTTTTATTCATGTTTTACTGATGTACGCCCTGATCTATTTTTTTCTTTTTATTTAAAAACCCCCTTTTCATTAAAATAGTTCGATGAATAAGTCATTGCTTGCATTCCTTATTACCAGCAAAGGACCCTTGAATATTATAGTTGCATGGACCAATTGAGTGACACCAGATAGTTGAGAACCAACTACCAGGAATTGGGAGTTAGGCTACTATATGTTGTCTTTCTTTTTTAGGAGAATAGAGTAGAGATATTTTGTTTAACGTTGTTTGTGTCATTTTCACCATCAACAGATCTGGCGCTAGAAGGAGAGCCTGAAGGAACAAGCTGGCTCGCATTGAGTCATTATCACCAAAGAAATACGAGAGGATTCTTAGATCCTCTACTGATCCTGAACCATTACAAGAACTCCAAAACCCGGTTAGACCTAGACCCCATGCTCGTAGAATATTGATACCTACATTGCTACCACCACTTACTCCACCTGGATTTCAACCAAATCCGCCTACACCACCACCAGTTCAACCTACATCACCACCACTGGCTCGACCAGTATCACCACCAATTCGGCCTATATCACCACCTGTTCAGCCAATCCTACCCATGGCTTATTTTTTGAATAACCCCTCTTCAATAAGGACTATTCCAGAAGGGATCCATGATTTACCCAAGAACCCAGAAAAGTTTTGTCCCAAGTACATGCATGGTGAATCAAGAAGTGTTGAGGAGCATATAAAAGCATTCAAATATGCTTGTACACGTGCTCAAGTTGCTCATCAAGATGTGGTATGTAGATTGTTTCCTTATTGTTTAGGGGATATGGTATATAACTGGTACCTAAATTTGCACCGGGATCTATTCTGGGTTGGACAGATTTAGAAAATGCTTTCATTAATCAATTTTGGATCTATGTAGACCCTGCCATCTTGTATCACCAGTTTTCCACCATAAGAAAGGAACATCATGAGCCACTGCCTCTATTCAACACTAGGTTCGAAAGGATGTTTCATAGACTACAAGACCCTTACTCAGTAGATGAGAATATTGCCATTCAGGCATATTTAAGAGTTGTTGATCCTTTAATTGGCTTATTTCTGCAGAGAAGTTATCAGGCCAATGAGATTGACTCCCTATCTAAGGTTTATCATCTAGCTATCAAATTGCAACAACAGATAAGTCTAAAATCAGGAGGTTTAGGAGCAAATATCCCTCCCATGAATTATCATATGCCTAACCCACCATTGTACAACACTGTCCCAGGGATGTCTTACTCCCAGTATGGACCTGTGTCTAAGTTACAAGCCCCACCTACCATGCCATTTTTCAAAAATGGCATGCAAGATTCTTCCGAACAACCTCAAAATCAACAACAACAAGTGGGAGGATCAACCCATGTTCACTCCCCATCCATAGTGCAGAATGTGCAAAATAAGCAAACTGTTCAATTGACTAGTGAGCTAGAAACTCTCAAGAAGACTCTATCTCAAATGTCTAATGACATGGCACAACTTAGGCAAAACCCTCCCCACAACCAAAATCAAAATTATCAGAACCAGGGAGGTTACAACAATCAAGGAAACTACTCCAATCAGAATGGGAATCAGAACACCAACCGAAACTTTCAGAATTAGAATTCCTCTAACCAAAATTACCAAAATCAGAACATAAGATATAACCAGAGGTTCAACAAAAACCATAGGCAGTGGAATACTAGACCTAACAATGGGGGAGTGCCCCATAATTGTTAGTCAGGTGAGGATATATCCCATACTTCTAATGTAGCTGACCTTAACTTCATGAATAATTGGTGCAGGTTACATGATACTGTAGCACATTCAGAGGTTAATTGCCTAGAGATGGAGAAAATAGTAAAGATCGCACAGGCTAATGCCCATCCTCCAGTAGGAAATTCCAATCAGGATAATGGGCCAGTAAGTACTGCTAGGACTTATGAGACTATTGAAGAGAAATACCAATTTCCCATGTAGGGTGACAATGCGCTAGAGCAGGATGTGTATAATTCCCAAGCCTTTCAGTCCAAAGGTGGTAATTTTCTGAGAAATCAGAATAAGGGCCCATTCACTACATCTGCACCTCCAAACAAAATGTCCCCACCTAACCAAAATGTAGATAATAATCCACCACCACCAAAGGGACCTTTTGACTCTCATAATAGAGGTAATCCGCCTCCTTTTCCTAAATATCAAGTGAGAAATGATTCAAAATTCCATTTTATTGCAGAACTGCAGAGACAAAGACATCATTGTCATTCTTTGACATCATGAAGTGGTGCCCAGCTCAACGTGAAGTGGTATTGAAGGCCCTGGAGGAGGTAGACTGCTTAAAAGGAGAAAGTAAAGCGACTCCCATGAAGGAAACAAATGCAACTATCTATAAAGGTAAGACCAGTACGCCACCTTTTCTTTTAAGTTTAAGGATTTTTGGAAAGAATTTGCATACCTGTTTATTGGATTCTAGAGCATCAAGAAATGTTATGCCCTTTGTAATATGTAAGAAGTTAGGATTAATTCCTATCCCGACCAATAAGAAAGTGATTCAGTTAGATAAAACTAAGGTCAATGTTGTAGGAGAACTAAAGAACATGCATGTATAGGTTAGATCAGATCCAAGGATCCAAACCTACATAGATATCCAAGTGGCTGATATCCCAGAGACATATGGTATGTTCCTAAGTTGGGAGCTAATGAAAAGTATTGGGAGATATTTGTCCTTGGTTTTCTCTCACATGTGGCTACCCTGGAAGGGGGTTGCAACACAGATAAGGATTGAAAGTGAACCAAGAATCAAGCATATGATTACATAATATGATGCTTCAAATGAAGTAGCATATTTCGAGACTGAGATAGGAGTTTACAAATAGGAGAAAGTCCTTACTTTCTTTGTACTTAATCTCGAGGATACATTGCCCCTAGAACATGGTAACCCAATGGTCTACATCAACCAGCAAGTTTTTATAAGGAAATTGCAACAAGATAAGCTGGTCTTAGGAGAAGAAACTGATTTGAGTAGTTTGTTACTCCCTAATTGGTGTAGGATTCATTATCACAATCATTCGGAGTTAACATGCCAATCATGCCCAGATATCTTAAGTCATGTAGACCAGCCTTAGCAAATATGTCAAGAAGAACCCCAAACCCCTGTCAATGAGTTTTCCTTTAAAGTCAAGGATGCTACCATTCTCACCAGGACTAGCCTTTCTCAAGAGGAAGATTCCTCTCCAGTAGAGCAGACTCAGGTTCTGAGCTCTAAAATTCAAGAAGAGGCTGAGGTGTCTCAATTCCTATTTAATACACCTACCCCATATGCTTTTCCAATGCCTAAGGCATTGATGAAAGATGAGTTGGATTTCAAGTTAACCCAAGAAGTTGTTCAAGAATTGATTTATGAGCAAGTTGAAATCATAGAAAAAACTTCTAGTGAGCTTTGTCCCGAGTCAATTTTTGATGACCAACGAAATTCCGAGCCGCCACACATCCCAAGTAAGTCATCCCTTGTTACCCCTAAAAAGAAAGAACTCCCAGCCAAAGACCAATTGTGGACTCTTAAATTTGATGGTTCCAAATCTAAAGCAAGAAGCAGAGCAGGTATTGAACTAACCAACCTGAAAGGGAAAACTTACTTTGCCTCTTACAAATTACAGTTTGGCTGCACAAAAAACGTGGCTAAGTATGAAGCACTTGCTCGAGGCCTTCTGTTTGCTCATAAAAATAAGGTTACTACTCTCACAGTTATGGGGGATTCTGAAGTGATTGTAAAGCAGGTATGTAGCCAGTATACATGTCATAAAAAAAGACTAGCTGCGTACAGAAACAAATTTTGGAATTTAATTGAAGACTTTGATGCTTTTGGGATTAGTTGAATCCCTAGAGAAGCTAATCAACTTGCAGATGCACTTGCTGTTGCTGCTAGCACATTGGAACCCATACACGATTCTGATTTAAAGATATTTTCAGTTGAACTAATTTCAGTCCCCGCAGTCCCTGATAATGTTTGAAATTTTTAGGTATTTGATGATGATCAACATATATTAGCCTTTTTGGAAAGTTCTGATGTTTTTGAAGGGCAGATAATAGATGAATCTAAAAGAGATCAGGGAGATTGGGATCTTGAGTGTAGACATGCAAAAATAACATCATGCATCTCACTCTAATTAACATTCAATTATTCTATTAATCAATTTTATTGATTAATTCCCTAAGGTTCATCATATTTAATTAAATAGATCAAATTATTTAATTAAGTCCTAAAGTTCTTCTTATTTGATAAATCAAACTGATTTAAATTAAATGTCAAACTCCTAAAATCCTCCAAGTTAATTAATCTAAATTAATTAACCTCTAATCATGATCACCTATTCTCAAGCTTTTGACTCAACTTGAGTCAAATCCAAACTCACAACTAACCCACCCACTTGCACCAATAAATCATTTATTTGATTTATTAATTCTTCTAATTACTTTCAAAAGGGCATCAAGATGAAATATTCTATCAATTTGAATCTTCCCTCCACTTGACTTGTCCCTTCCAACAAAGCATTAAATGCTCTAACATGTCTCTTGCAGAAGTCAAGCTTGGCATTAAATGCACTTTTCATCCCCCCTAAACATGTCTTTTCATACAAATTCAAATTTGAAATGGGCACATTGGCCAAGACTTGCACATTCCTCACCCTCTCACACCTTGACAAGTGTCATCTTGTCATTGGCTTGTGAATAATCCCACATTCATTCAAAATCTCTCACTCTTCCAATCTTGAATCTATAAAATGCAAAGCATTTCTCCAAAACAATTGGACAACAAAAATTGGAGAACACAAGAACATATTTTTATGCAAGGTTACTCTCTACATGTGAGAACTAATCTTCTTATTCATCACAACATCACTATCATCTTGGCATCATATTGCTTATCATGGATTGGGAAAGGGCTGCATCCTACATGACAGAGTGGCACCAATCCACTATGGGATAGGTTTATTTCATGTTTTACATGCTTTGTTCATCTTTGTCATTTATTTGCATCTTGAAACATGATATATTATCTCATATGGATGTTGAATATTTGCTTTGTTTTGAAATACTAATCATGCTACTAATGGTGTATGTTGATATTTAAGCATTTGTAGATTTTCACCACCACACTGAGAAAGAGAGTGAAGGGATATTGGATTTGAAAAGTAATAGCATTCCAAAAGGGATGGTAGCTTTGGAAAGAATATTTTATTTTGACCCATGGTCTCATCAAAGGGTGCCCACAAAGAGTGAAGGAGGGAAATATGAATCTATCAATCTAACTCACTCAGGCCCCGAAAGGAATTTTCTCATAGGAAAGACTTGTCCTCAAGAAATTAAGAACCAAATATTTAAAGTTTTGGAGCAAAAAATTGCAACCATTGCTTGGAGTTATGATGATTTAAAAACCTTTGACACTTCGGTGATCACACATACCATACCTCCTATCTGCAAGGAAAATATTTCTTGTTGGACATTCTACTTGGGTGGCAAATCTATTTCCTGTACGCAAAAAGAATGGTGAGATCAGATTATGTGTTGATTTTAGGAATCTAAACAAAGCCTCTGAGAAAGATAATTATTCGTTGCCCTCTCTGGATGAAGTATTACAAAAGGTTAATGGATCTCAGATGATGTCATTTTTAGATGGCTATTCTGGTTACAATCAGGTTCTTGTCAGTCATGAGGATCAAATGAAGACAAATTTCACCACCAAATGGGGCACATTTGCCTATCAGAGGATGCCATTTGGTATTATCAATGTTGGAGCAACCTTTCAAAGGGCAATGGACGTAGCCTTCAAGGATTTGATAGGAAAGTTTATAATTATTTATGTAGATGATTTAACTATCTTTTCTTGGAATCGAGAAGACCATGCTGCTGATCTGGAAAAGGTTCTCAAGAAATGTATAAGTTATGGTGTCTCTCTCAATCCAAAGAAGTGTGTGTTTGGAGTATCTGAAGGGAAATTCCTAGGTCACATCATATCAGAAGAAGGGATATCCATAGACCTTGATTGAGTGGAGGCCATCTTGAAATTGACAATGCCAGACAACAAGAAAAAAATGAGGTCCCTTCTTTGGTAGGATCAATTTTGTTAGAACGTTTCTATCAGGGTTTGCAGAGATCATCAAACCTCTAAATGAAATGATGAATAAATAGGAAAAGATTGAGTGGAGTGATGAGGCTAAATTTTCTTTCTCACAAATCAAACAATCAATATCTGAGGCACCTGTTTTGACAAGCCCAAATTATTTAAAGCCTTTTTATATATATTCTTTTGCATCTGACCATTCATGTGCAACTGTGTTAACAAAATGAAGAGGAGAGGGAGAAGAAAGAATTATTGCCTTTATGAGCTATACATTTAAAAATGCAGAAGTGAGTTACCCACCTCTGGAAAAACAAGCCTTTACATTAGTACGAGTGGTAAAGAAGTTCAAACATTATATTCTTCGAAGTCAAGTAATGGCTATAGTTCCAGATCCAGCTGTGAAGTCTCTTCTGATGCAAAGTGAATTAGGAGAACGAAGAGGAAAGTGGATGTCAATTCTGTAAGAAGTTGACTTAGAGATTCATCCGATGAAGCTTGTTCAAGGGCAAGGTTTATCAAAAGCAATGGCAGATGTGGACAAAAATATCACTTGTTAAGCAATACACCATATTGTCATTTACTAAGGATCCCTGGTACACATACTTGATTTTATTCCTCCTTAAAACAGATGTCCAAAAGGAATGAATGCTACTTAGAGGAGAGCATTGAGGATGAAGAGTGCTCACTACATGCTGAAAGGGGGATCCATCTACAGAAAGAATTTTCAAGGGATTTACTTGCGCTGTTTACATCAACAAGAGGCCAAGCATGCTATTTCTGAGTTTCATGGAAGACATGGAACAGGACATGGATCTGCGGATGCTTTGGCCCATCAGATTATTAGATCAGGCTATTATTGGCCTTATGTATTTTAGAATGCACACCAACATGCTAGAACCTGTCATGTATGCGAAACTTCTACACCCAAGGAAAGAAATCCTGCAATGTCTTTACAACCAGTGTATGAGGTAAGGCCATTTGCTCGATGGGCTTTGGATTTCGTAGGTGTTATTAATCCCAATTCTTTTGTAGGAAATAAATCCATCTTGACTGCAACTGACTATTGTACACATTGGACTAAGGCCCAACCCTGCAAGAATAGCACCACTGAGGTGGTCATCAAGTTCTTGACTGAGAACATCACAACTAGGTTTGGAGTTCCATTTGCTCTGGTATGTGATAATGGCCCTGCTTTTTCTTCTACTGAATTCATTCAATGCGCATATGAGCATAAAATTATTTTGAATTATTCATCTAATTACTACCCTCAGGGAAATGGAGTGGTTGAGTCCACTAATAAAAACTTGTTGGAAGTGATAAGAAAATTACTAGAAAACAATCCTAGGGACTAGCACACCCAGTTGAGATTTGCCTTATGGGCAGATCGAACCCGAATCAAAGAAGCTCTAGGAAATTCACCTTTTAAGTTAGTCTATGGCCAAGATCCTATCTTCCCGATCCATTTACAGATACCTGTTCTTAAGTTCATGCAGAAATTTTATACCAAGGATGATAGGATTAAGGTTAGATTACTTAATTTGCTTAACATGGAAGAGAAAAGGGATACTGCTTTGCAAAAATTCTCTAAGCATCAGACTGTCGTCAAACGTTGGTTTGAAAAAAGAGCCAAGATAAAAGCCTTTAGGATATCAGATCTTGTGTTACTATGAGATAAAGCCAGAGAAAAGAAAGGAGATCACCAAAAGTTTGATAGAATCTAGTTAGGTCTGTATCAAGTGGATGAGATACCAGGCGAGAATGCTTTTCATTTAAGTACCTTAACAGGAGAGCCTGTTCCATTACCAGTTAATGGTCAGTTTCTTAAGCACTATTTCGGTGCATAAAAGGTCTGATGTTTTAAAGAAAATGTATTATACTATATCATATGTAATTTAGTTTTAGTTTTTTTTTTTAGTTTTTTGTTTTAGTTTTTCTTTATTTTTGTTTGTTTTGTTTTGTCTTGTTTTGTTGGGGATCTTCATTTTGTTCATCTCAAGACAAGGGGTTTGTTGATGGTGTTTTCTGCACAAAAACAACTCAGACATAATATGATATCCCATCTCTCTTGAAAGGTAAATCTCTATGGCAACATAGATAACCCCAAGGTCTCTAATGTCAGGTCTTGACAATGCAATAAAATAACTCAGTGATAAATGTGAAAATGCTGGTAATCACAAAGGGACCTTACTACAAGAAAATACTGGACTTTGAATTTATCATATCTAAACAATGAATTGATACTTGGAATCCTCAATTGAACCCAGATAATAAAGAAAATAACAAAAGATAGAGGTTTCAGAGATAATTCTAAGACTACTTCTAACTCTAAGATTGATAATGCCAAAAGATAAGATATTCGGAATGGACCAATCTCTCTTAAACTACTTTCTGTTTGACCTAGATAAATCTACAATTTCAAGGAAATAGTGCAATCTTCTGAGGTATTTAAATATTTTCAAATCATAAACATTCATTCAAAAAAATCCTATTGCAATTGGAGATGAACAAACATCTATAACTGAACTAAGCACAATTTTAAGTCCAGGCTAACTTTGCAAAGCAGCTAATAGTCAGCTAACTGCAAAAAGTATGGACTAGAGATCGTTGCAAACATTCCAAACATGAAACCCCAAGCATCACCAAACTATCTAATTATGAACTTAAGCAATTTTAAAGATAAAACAACAAGAACCATGCCAGATAAAATTTCACACAAGAAAGATACCAAATCACAATATCCATTCTTATATTAGGTCATCCAAAATGGCAATAGTTCCAACCTTCTATTACAATACTTGCTTGAAGATAAACCCTAATTCGCTCAAATATGAAATCTTTATTCTACCTCTCTATGCCTATCATATATCACCTATCTTGAAATGAGGTAACATGCCCAATTTATAGAGAATCCCTAAGATAGGTTGGCCCAAAAATAAGAATTTACAATAAAAACATGCCACACAAGAGTTTGGTCTCAAAATATATTCAAATACAATATGAAATGTGCAATTTGCACCAATTTCATCCAAGTTGGCCTAGGGTCACAAAAGGTCGGCCCAATGTATGTTGGTAATGGGAAGCACAAACTTTGATGTAGCCCTATATAATTACTTCCCATCATTTTCTTTAGCTTGATCTTCCTCACCATGGACGGCTAGTAACACTCTGTCCAACTCAGCAATAGGTGGTACACGCAAAACCCTAACTCTTCTTTCAAGAGACTTAATGTCATCTCTTGCCTGCCTTACTGTACCATTCCAATCAGCCCTATTAGTTAAATATCTATCAATAACTACAATGTAGGTTGCAACATCATCTAGCTGATGTTCAGTGTCTGGACCTTCACTGATTGGAGAATAAACATCTCTCCACCATTTCTTAAGTTGCTCTAGATTGAGATGCTTTGGAAACTTCTTCCTTCCTATCATAATTTCAAAGAAGGAGATACACTTCTCATGAGTACCAATCAGAGTGTCCTCAATCTACCTTCCTTGTTTGTTGATCTTCTTCAAGACTCTTTGCCTCATCTGCAAGATCTCGAACCATTCCCAAGGCTCAAAAACCCTTGGGAAAGGAAGAATCCCACTCTTCACCAATTTATCCTCAGTAAAATCCATGATTGTTTTTGTTTTCTGCAGTAGGAGATCAATATCCTCTTTGCCTTGAGCAAGCACAATTTTCAACCAGTCTACTGACCTCATGGCATCTCCTCCAGTCAACAAGATATCCTTGATGGTGCCATCTCCTTTGGTTTGAACCCCCTACAACTAGGCAAATGTGGCATGTGCAGTGCCTTTCATCTTCTCAAGCTCAGAGATTGTGTCTTGAGGTAAGAAACCTGCAGCAAAGGAGAAAGAGCTAATAGACTGCAAGGGTTTCATCAATTCCTGCAAGCATTTCTTCAGTTTCTCTTTCTCTCTTTCCAACTGATGCCTGGTTTGTACAACCCTCTTCAATCTGCCCACAATTATAGCATTGGAGCCTTCATACTCCTCAATGTCTTGTTTCATAGATTCCCTAGGTCAATAGTCTGCACATGATAATCTTTTGTAGTCACATTATCTCTATCTTTATCTGGATTAGGGGTAGCAATGTGAGCCACTTTGTTGCCTAACCCATCTCTCTCAATTCGGGACACCACCCTACCCTTCTTCTTGGTTTTCCCCTTTTCAATATTGGCCATTAAGTCATCCCAATTGGGAGGAGAATCTTCTACTATCACCAATTTTCTCTTCAATTCTTTATCCAACCAACTTGGAATATTAGACTCGGTTGGCACTATATCCTACCTATCCTATTCCTGCTGGTCATTAGGGGTATATTTCTCAACACCTGGCATAGCAGGGATCTCCTTGATTGGATCCTCCATTTTCAAAAGACTTCTCATCTACAGTAACCTGTGTTGCTAAAGGGATCTTGGATGGTATCGCCTCATATTGTAGAGATTTGTTCAATTGCTCCTCTGCGGGTGAATCTACATAAGCCACCAAGGGATACCAGATCACCTTGTCAACCTCTGCCTCCACACTGTAGAGGTCTCCTTCCTAAAATTCCTCCTCACATAAGTTCTTAGGACCTTCATCCTTTCTTGGTTCCTCTTGTACACTGTCAGTATCCTGAGGAAGGGAAATGCTTTTCTGTTCAGTAATAGGAGTAGTCACAGGAACATCCTCCTTCGTTACAACTTCCTTAGGGGAAGGAGTCCTTGACTGCCTCATATACACCTATGTTCTTTCCCCTGAATCTTCTACCTCTACCACAGGTGGCTCAACTTCTTTATCAATTTTAGGAGCCTCCTCCTGCTTCTGTGACAGTCTCACAAGTTTTCTTCTCTTTGTTAATGGAGGAGTAATGTCTACCTCTTCCTTTTCTTCTTTATCTTTTTCAGCCTCTCTCCTCGAAAAATTCCTCCTCTTTTTGGCAATAGGATTTCTTTGTTTACATACTTCTACTGCCTTCTCAGTTTGAACATCTCTAACTTGAATCTTGAAGGGAGAATCTACTTTTGATTTACCCTTAGGATCCCGTTCATGTGAATCCTTGGAAGTAGAATGAGACTCCAAGTCTCCCATCAAATCATAAGTGCACTGGACACCTTCACTTTCTAAATCCAACATTTTATGCTTCAGCCACATTTTGGTGTACTTGGTCACAGGAGTCATGATTTGGTCCAATTCTGTTTTCTCTTCTTCCAACTAGCCAACCTCTTCAACTGGTTTATCTTTCACAACTTTGAAGATGTGACCCTGAATCAAATTTCCATCTTCTTCCACCTGGTCAGGGATGGCCTTTATGTTGTATAACCTTACTAAGTCCACTGGCAGCCTAGAGAATTTCTTCTTTCTAACATTAAATTCATCACCAAGGTTAGCCCAATAATCCTCGATATTGGCCTTATGGCTATATTCCCTACTGGCCCTATTTTGTGCCTCGCTAGTGATGTCAAATCTCACTCTCTAAGAATGGAAAGAGAGACCAAGAGTACTCATCTCCTCCTCAGAAGCATGAGCAGACTAGATGGAAGGGCAGACCTCAATCATTCCTATCTTCAAGGGAAAATCATTCCCAAAACCTGTTTTGTGCTTGTCCCCTTTCACAATTATGTCAAAGTCACAAATCTGCCTAGTGACCTCTAACAGTATGATATGATCGGTTGGGTACCTCAGGAGTATGTAAGGAGCCCTTTAACAACCATCAATCCTAATGTAGGAGAAAGTAGGGAACTGGATGAACCATGCCCCATACTTTCTTATCAATTCCTTGGCCTTGTCAAAAATCCTCACATGCTCAACACCTTATAGCAACCTGATAATATACATTATGAAAGCATCATTTTCTCTTCTATAGCTTCCTCCTGCCAAGTGTAGCAATGGATACACCTCATATATCGTATCCTATCCAAATGTACCCCTAGTACTTAACCCCTTATATGGGTGAAATCCTGCCAATGCATACACTAGGTAGGAGGTCATGGTGAAAGTCTTAGTTTGCAAGACATTACACAACTGCTCATGAATCACTGCACTTATGGCACCTACCTAGTGGTAATCTATAGCCTGCTCCATCCAAGCAATAACATTAAACATCCAGCTCTCAAACACCCCTGTACTCTTCAACCCTACCAAACGGCTGAGGAGAGTGATGAAACTTTAGTATTCCCTTTTGAATTTGAGTCTGAATAGCTGCTTTAGAAATTTGGAGAAATGAGACTTGGGCTTCTCCAACCAAGAATTGATCACCTGTTGGGACTTAACTATGTTTTCCTCATAGTAATTCTTTGCTGTGTCCATATCAAAGGCCACCACATGTGACCTATTAGGTATATCAAAATTCCTAGCAATGGATACAGGACTAAAGCCTGTTACAATCCTCCCTTGGGGACCAATAATCCTTTGTGTCCCTCTGTCATAGTTCCTGGCACACTCAAGCACCAACTCATAGCACTGCACAGTGGAGGGAAAACTTGCTACATGTGCTAATCCAGACTCTAGAGTTCTTCTAGCTAGCAAAGGGAGGTTCAGTGCTACCATCTCAACCTTGAACTCTTCATAATCCCACATACCCATATTGGTATCGGTGATCCCCGATCAAATAGAAGTCAAATTGCTCCCAAGAATCTTGCTCCTTATATCCATTTTTACCTTTTCTACATCAGAGATAGCAGAACTTTCTGCACCCAGATTGGTTGCCTCTCCCTTGCCACACCCAACAACATCATGTTCTGATCCTGCCTGCAAAAAACTAAAGACAACCAAAATGAGATCCAAGAGAAACCACAAATGCAAGAAATCCATATCTCAAAGTTTGGGACTTAGCCCCCTCCGCGGAATCCAGACTGGAGGAGAATTCTGGGGAAATCCGGACCAGGTGGAATCCAGCAAAACAAGAATACAAACTCCTTAATATCATTTCAATCAATCAATGTCATAAAGAAATAACTTAAGACTACTTAGCATAACTTCATTTGATCATCCAAATGCATTATCAACAAGCAAATTCCTCATATAATCATCGGATTCTTTATTTCCACAATACTTCGAAAGAATCCGCCAAAGATGGAAATTCCCAAAAATAGCAACAGTTTCAATCAATCTGGGAAAATGAAGAAGGCATGAAACATCCTGGAAAATCCCACCGACACGGATTTTAGCGGGAGTAAAACATATTTATCATGTAAGCATGAATTTGGCAGAATGACCCAACCACGGACACCGGGAAAATCTGGAGGAAGCGGATTTAAGCGAGGCAGACAAAAGTCTATATTTAATAGAAAAATATGAAGAACAAAGGAAATACAGGGAGACTCGGGGGAATCCGCTAGAGACATAATTTTATGAAGGCAACGAAAACCTGAACGCCTATGCCTTCCTCGTCTTCACCCAAAATAGACCAAAACAGACACAAACCATGAGCCTGCCACCCAATAATGTTTAAACCTAGACCTCCAATGGATCAATCATGAACTCAAAACTCACCTCTCAAAAATTCGAGAGGGATTGGCTATGCCCTAGGTTAAGAACCCTAAAAACTCCGCCATGGGAGCACGGAAAGCCCAGTCACGACCTACTTATAAACAAAGATAGGGAGTTTGGGACAAATGTAAGCAAGCCCCGAAAACAGCAATGAAAAGACCAACCCAATAAATATTCAAAACATGCAGCCAAATGGAGCAGCAAGACACAAAAACCCCAAATGCCCAGACATGGCACACACACGCAAGCAAGAACAAAGAAATGAATGACACTAAAGAACGTGAAGCAAAGCGATTGAAGACCAATAGAGGAAGAGAGCATATCTACATACTAGGAGAGTAGAAAGAACTGAAACCGGTGATGCCAACAAATAACCCTCAAATGCGAGCAAAATACAAACAATGCTCATGAAATTCAAATGCAACACTCGAAATCACTCTGAAATGCACGATCTAGCGACACACCTCAAGCTCCAGTACTCCAGACTCAAATGACAAGCAAATAAACAAACTCGAATGGCCAATCACTTCCAAAAAATTCAATATATCATCACCCCAAAAGTCGTGCAATCGCCATTAATGCGATCGACAAGACAACCAAGACCAAAATCTAGAAATCCAATAGAGCCACAGACTTCGAAAAAATTAGGACACTACGGATTTCCCCGGACTCGAACAAAAAGGTAACCACTTCCAGACTCCGAAGGAAAACTAGGAAAATCCGGCCATTGTGCATTTTCCCGAAAACAGTGAAAAGCCTGAATTGTACCCAAAACTTAAGGTTTTCAATAAAATTCACAAATAGGCTACTCCAATTGGCAGGATGATCATCAAAGCACATCGCCCAGAAAAGAAAAAACCCCCAAAGAAGGGCCAAGACACCAAAAAAGTGAAAAATGAGGGTCCCTACTTTCAGTGGGGCATGTGTGCAAAAACTGCACAACAAATGGCGACTCCGCTAGGAAATGCTCTAGAGCATTTCAAGAACAAACTAGAATCAAGAACCCAAAATCTCTGGTTTCAATCCTTTCATCAGGACACCTGTGAACAAAGTTTCAGAAACCACAAGTGAGAAGACCGTTTCCTATACCAGGGTCCAAGTGTGTGTATTTTGCATTTATTTCTTATTCCTTAGGTGCAATGGGAACCAAAGAAAATTGACCGAGCTACATAAAATTTCTAACCTCAAAAGCAACCTGGATAGAGCCTCACTGCCAGTCAAGCGTCCATAGCCTCAATGAGGTTATCACTGTGACCCTCCCAAGAATAGCTCTACTGCCAACCAGGCATCCATAGCCTAGGTAGAGATACTAGGGGGCCCCTGATAAGGTGAAAGTTACTTGGAATTTTCAATATTTCCCTTTTCTCTCTCTTTTGTTTTTAAAAAAAACACTTAATAGAAACTTTCTTTCACCTCGTCAATAACAAAACTCACACTCAGGGATGAGGAACACAGTGGCATTGAAGCAAAATATAAGAATTTTTACTAGGCCAAATTACCCCAGAACCCTATGCAACTCCAGAATCTTAAATTTTAGTGCGAAGGTGTGAGACCCAAATATATTCCAAAGTTTATCCAAAAAAGTGACTCTAATTTTAAGTACAAGGGACACCAGATAAAAAAATTCCACCTACTTGACTTCGAAAAACTGACTAGAGTTTGTAAAAGAAATTCCCAGAATAATCCCAAGCAAATAGCCTATTATACAGATGCAATAACCCCAAGAAAACAAGAAACCAAAAGCAAAAACCCAAAATGAAAGCAAAACGAACCAAAGCAAAAAGCGCAGCAAAGCAAAAAGCAAACCTACTCTAAGCTATGTACAAGATGAGCTACAAATAGCTCAAGGTTGAAAATAGTGCTTCAAATATTGCCCATTGACATGCAACAGGATATCCTCACCAGCGAGGGTTTTCAAACGAAAAAGCATTATCTCCTAGAATTTTTGAAATATGGTAAGGACCAAGCTAGAGTTTATCAAATTTACCATGATCTCCCTTATGGTCATGAGATTTATCTTAGTCGAGAACTAAGTCAAAAATTATAAAGGCTTTCACCTTAGCTCTCCTATCAAACCATCTTTTTACTACACCCTGGTGTTTAGCAAAGTTTTCTAGGGCTTCATCTCTTTTCTCTTCTAGGTGTAACAACTCAGCCAAATAGGCTTCATGTTTATATTCCTCATTGTAGTATTCGTTGATAAACTGTAGGGTAGGGATCTTCAATTGGATAGGGAACATAGATTCCAAACCATATACCAGGTGATAAGGAGAGGTTCCTATGGATGCCTTCTGTCTAGTATGGTTAGCCCAGAGAGAAAATCAAAGTTGGATGTGCCAATCCTTAGGATTTTGTTCTAGCAACTTACGAATAACTGTCAGTAGGTTCTTATTGGAAGACTCAACTAGACCATTACCTTGAGGGTAATAATTGGATGAAAATTTAATAACAATCCCATGATCAAACTCCCAATTAGAAAATTTCAGTGATGCAAATGCAGGATCATTATCACAAACCAAAGATAGTGGACAACCAAAACGATGAATAATCCCAGACTTGAGAAAATTGATTACCACATTCAAAGTACATTGTTTACAAGCAAGAGTCTCTGTCTATCTAGTGAAATAATCAGTTATGGTAAGAATATACTTATGGCCCGCAGACGATGGAGGGTTAATTGGACCTATGAAGTCCATACCCCACTGAGCAAATGGTTTTACCTCTATGACAGGCTGAAGTGGAAGAGCTGCATGTTTTTCCTTACTTGTCATAGTTTTCCATATGTGGCAAGTCCTCACATGTTGGTGTGCATCTTTGAACAAAGTAGGCCAATAATAACTTGCCCACAAAATCTGATTGGTAGTGGATGATGCAGAACAATGGCCTGTGTCATATTTCTCATGAAATTCAATCATCACTCTGGCGGCCTCTTCCTTACCCAAATATCTCAGGTATACACCCTCATGTTTTTTCTTATACAGAATAGCTCCCTTCATCATAAAACTGCCACTCTTTAGGTGCAAATCTCATCTCTGAACTGTACTAAGGTGATCAGGGCATCGTCGGTTCAGTAAATAAAAGATGATTTCATCATACCAATCTCCTAGAGATACCTCCTGAAGATGATAGTGTTGAGCCATGAGATCAAGACCTGTCTCAACCATCATCTTTGTAAGTCCCTGTCCTCTCACTAATTTCATGGGTTGAATCTCCATATCATATTCCTGCAACATAGTTACCCATTTAGCTCTTCGCTCACCTAATTCATTCTGCATTAACAATAACTTTACTGTAGGATCAAACACTATGGCAAAGACCTTATTCCTCAAAATATACTATCTAAACTTTTTCACTGCTCTGACCAAAGCATAAGCCTGCTTTTCAACATTGTGATACCTTAATTTTGCATCCTTTAAAGGGGTACTCATGAAAGTTATAGGATGCTCATCGCCTTGATCGAACTTTTGGGTTAGCATTCCAGCACAAGAGTGATCGGAAGTCAATGAATATATGTAAAAAGGCTTAGCATAATCTAGATTCACCAATACTGGGGCCTCAACAATAGCTTTCTTGATTTCTATAAATGTCTCCTTAGCTTCTACATTCCACTCTACTTTTTCTTCTTTTTTCAACATAGCATTCAACAACTTAACTATCTCTGCAAATCCAGTGATAAATTTTCTAACAAAGTTAATCTTACCAAAGAATGATTTCATCTCTTTCTTACTTGCAGGAGGTTGTATCTTCAAGATAGCCTATATTCGTTCAGGATCAATAGAAATACCCTGTTCTGAGATAATATGTCCTAGCAATTTTCCTTTTGTGACTCCAAAGATGCATTTCCTTGGATTAAGTGAAATACCAAACTCTCTGCATCTTTGGAATACTTTACATAAATCTGCTATATGATCACCTCATTTTTTAGAGAAAACTGTTAAATCATCCATATAAATAATGATGCACTTACCAATTATGTCCTTAAAAGCAATATCCATAGCTCTCTGGAAGGTAGCTCCAGCATTGATCAACCCAAATGGCATCCTTCTATAAGAAAAGGTTCCCCATTTTGTAGTGAATGCAGTCTTGTGCCTATCCTCATACTACACCATAACTTGGTTGTATCCAGAATACCTATCCAAAAAGGACATCATCTAAGATCCATTAACTATCTGAAGTACTTCATCCAATGACGAAACTAGATAATTGTCCTTTTCTGATGCTCTATTCAGATTCCTAAAATCCACACACAGTTTGATTTCTCCATTTTTCTTCCTTACTGGTACTAGATTTGCAACCCAAGTAGAATGTATTACTAGAAATATAATTCATGCTAATATTAACTTATGCACCTCCTTCTGAATGATAGGTTCTAATAGAGCATTGATTGGCCTCTGTCACTATCTAAATGGTTTGACATTTGTCTTCAAAGGAATGGTGTGTGTAATAATTGACGTGTCGTATATTTTCAAATCTTCATAACTCAAGGCTAGCACATTAGGGTACGTGTGCAATGCATCAATAATCCCTTTCCTTTCCTTAGGAGTACACACTTTGCCAATAAAAACATTATTCATGTCATCCGATGCCCCCATATTATATGTTTCACACTAGCTACTGAGGGATTCCCCTTTAACTTGTTGTTCCTGATCTCGTATCTTATCCAAATCAAGGATTCATTCAAGCTACACCATACCCTTTTGAATAGTGTTGGATTTCAGGTTAATGATTCCTCCCAAGTCTATCTCTGCTTCTTGAGGTTCCATCTCATCAATGAATTGAGAAGCAAACACATTATAACTTGTGAGAAAATCCAAAATATGCTTATCATCTTCAAATACCTAGAAATTAGTAATGTTATCAAGCACTGAAGGTACTGGAGTGATTTCAACTATAAACCTCTTCAATCCTAAGAGTGGTAAAGGCTACAAGGTGCTAGCAGCTTTTGCTAGAGAGTCAACAACCTGATTCTTGTGACGAGGGATCAACTGGATATTGAAAGAATCAAATTCCTCAATGATATCCCACACTCTATGCCTATAGTTGGTCATTCTCCTATCACAGCATGAATACTATTTCCTTACTTATTTGACTACTAATTTAGAATCTCTAAAAACTTGTAATATCTTAACCTTCTTCCTTGATGCCATCAACAAGCCATGAATCAAAGCTTCATATTCAGAAAAATTATTAGTACATTGGAATTGGAGTCTATGAGCAGCAAAATAATTCTTACCTTTTGGACTGATCAACTCAAATCTTGCTCCAACACCCTACTTGGATTTAGATCCATAAAATCTCAATGTCCAAGAGCCATCAGGTTCCCGTGGTCCTAATTTATCTTGCTCTTCACCAAAAATGGGGGGTTTCTCAGGAAGAATTGGGTTCTTACCCTTATCATTATTTAATTCCTTATGTATATCAAGTTCGGCAGTTGAGACTGGATTAATGCGTTCCTCTATCTGCTCCACAACAGTTTGACACAAGTCACATTCTAACTCGGAATGAGGAGCATCATGGAATCTGCACCAATTGGGAAGCAATAGTTATTCAAAATTCATCCTTCCTCCCATCTGTATCTAATTCTCCATACATTTCTGGATAAATTCCTAAAAGTTATCCAACAAACTAAGCCACCTATCCTCTTGGTCATTTGTTGTATCTGTTTGTTTAGTCAGTAGTTCAAAATTACTGATCTCTGGTATGAATTCCTCTAAGAGGACTGCAATATAAACACTTCTTCATTCTCTGTGGCTACTACAGCCAATACATAATTTCCCATGCTAAATTCGGACACCAACACCTCGTTAGAAATATTATGGTATTCAATGATTACATACTTCATTTGGGGTTCTCTTTCAATTCAGATCTGATTTGGAACTCCTTTCCATGGTAGCCACATGTGAGAATTATCTGTAGAGGTATACCCATTCAATGCCTTAGTGAAATCCCTGCCTAGAATCAAACCATAAGTATCAGGAATGCCATCAACTTGAATGTTGATCACTTGTTGGACCCTAGGATCTGATGCAAGATGCGTGGGGATCATATTCAATTCTCCAACTACACTTACCTCTGTTTTGTCCAATTGAGTAACTTTCTTTTGAGAGTCTATAGGGGTAATACCCAATGCTTTACAAACAACAAAAGACATAACATTTGTAGATGCTCCTGAGTCTAGAAGACAATTATGTAGATTCTTTCCAAAGATACGAACAAAAATTAAGAAAGGAGGGGTTTCCATTTTGCCTTGAAACAAACTCAACTGAGTGTCAGCTTGTGCAACTTGACCAGAGTTGTAGTGAAGCTTTTGTGTGAGTGAATCGATTGAAAGAGAGACAGTTGCATGCGGATTGCTTCAGAAAGTTAACCTATTTATTTGTGTTTGAGGTAGGGTTTTCTATTCTTGTTCCTCTTTTTGTTTTTGCGTTTTCCATTTCTGTTCATTTTGGATTGATTAGCTTTGGGCAAGTTTGCAAATTTCTTAATAAGTTTGTATGTTTTTGGTTTCTTTCTCTATTTGTTTGGATTTCTTGTCTTCATTTTTCTTTTGTATCTACTTTCTTTGTGTTCGGCACAGTCATTTTCACGTTTTAGTCATGACTGAATTGTGGTGCCCTATTTTTTAAATGCATAGGTTAATTACTGTTACAATGAGTAGGGTTTGGTAAATGGTTTTTTTTACTTAGGAATCTATTGTGCATTTAGTCTGGTTAATTTAAATAGGGTTAAATTCATGCCCTAGTTATTATATATCGAGGGTTTTTAGTTTAGGGAATTGACGCATTTCTGTGTTCGTGTTTTTAATTTAAATATGATACCCTAAAGGGTACAACCATCTCTCGGTCATATGGGGATGGTATTATTAGCTTATGTTTAAGCCCCTTTCATGTTGATATGACCTAGTCCTTAAGTCATGAAGTTATTTATCAAACTATTAAAATCACTTATGATGTCATGGTCATTATACGCAGAAGCGGGATCAAAATCGATCTAGACCTTGAAATATGTTTTCCAATAAGTATCAATTCCATTTTCATCTCGTCTCTAACTCTGCTTATAGTGAGAAGAATTCTTTCAAAATAATGATAACCTAGTCAGAAGCGGAACCGAAACTAAATATGAAATTAGAAAATCTAAGTAAAACCAAATCAGTTTCCATTTTGGTTCTGGTTCCAATTACCATTCCAGTTCCGACTCCGGTTTCACTTGTTATTACTGTAATCTTAATAAGGGTTTTGGCTCCAAACCCGACAGTGTTTCAAAAGAGACTATTTAGAATTTTTTTTATGCTTGGTTCTGTCTCCACTATCTATATAAAGGGTAAGGTTTTAAACCATATTTTGTGATGTTTATTCAAGGATCTAATTAAAGGATTTTGTTGTAGGAAAGCTAAAGAATGTCAGGAGTATCAGGAGAAGCTTCCCAGAAGAATTGGCCTGTAGAAAAATCAAAGGCAACAACTAAGCCTAAGAAGATTAAGCCGGAGCAACTACCTTATACTTTGAAGTATAATCATAGGGATCCTATTGTCACTGCAAGAAAAGTGGAATCAGATTGGTCTGATATAACTGACACCAATCTAGGCTCATACAATTTTGGGGAGTTGTATTTAGAAACATTCGCTGAGGATATAACAGGGAGAACTGAAAGAATATTTGATTCTGGCTTGGCTCACATCTCCTTATTTCCTCTATCTATCTAGTGTCCGAAGATGATTATGATAGGAGCAAGAGCTTACAATTCGGCCACTAGGCAGTGTATGAATTCACAGGACAATGTTATTATTGATCTAACTCCTCAAATTTTTCAACATATGTTTAGTGTCTCGGATCCAAAGAGCCTGGTACAGTTGAAGGAGGTAGAAGCTTTAGAGATATACAACAAACACAAGGAGGCCAACAAAGCACACTTGAACAAAAAGTGGTTGAGAATAGAGAAGAAGTCTTTGACCAAGCTTCATGATCAACCAAAGAGGACAAAATTCTACAAAGAAGTATCAGATCTGATAATGATGTTGTCTAGAGTCTTTGGGAAGAGGGATGCATTTCATTTCAAGGAGTGGATGTTTCCCTTTATTTAGACAATCTTTAATGGAACCCAATAGTTTGATTGGCTAATGATTGTCTCTAATTGTATTCATGACCAGTTAACTAGAATAAGGGAAACCAAAAGCTTTTATATGACTTCTTATGTTGTCTATGCAGTAGCTAGAGGAGGCATCTTTCCAGGTTTAAATAGAGTGGGAATATTGGGAGAAGCTGATGGACAAAGGAAAGTATGGGATCATTATGATCAACTATCTCTACAAGTATCTGAAACACAATTTAGAAGGGTTAATGATGCATTCTTGTATGTAATCATTAACCGGCTTAATGGAGATGCAGGATATAGATTGAACCAAGAAGCTATGGCCTTTATCATGGAATGGGGATGTTGGTATATCCAATACCCCAAGTTCACTTATTTCAGACTGGCTAGATTTGAAGGTCATCCCCACTTACTTCCAAGATGTTGTAGTAATAGGATGGTTCTAATGGAATTTGTATATCAAGCTCTAGGGGTCAATGCCCGATTTGGATTGAAGCACAAAATAGGGTGTCATAAGTTTCCCATGCAATTGGGTGAATACAAGTGCCAACATCTTGTGGGAGCTAAGGTAGTTTGTAGTGAATTGATACATTTGAAACTAGGTTTGTACACTACTCGAAAGTACTTTGACCCAAGAAAGAAAATGAATATTTTGCTGCCTTCAGTTTCTGATAAACATTTCAACTTGTTAGAGGATTTCTGGAGTGATCTTCAAGATGAGTATGACCTCAAGAAAAGGAATTATGAGAGGTTACCTGTCTCACTCATGGTAGAATTTGGGATCAAAGATGACATCCCTGATACATTAGTAGATGATGGAGTTGTGTCAGATCCATCATATGAGGTGTTAAATATTGGTACCAAAAGTTTGGATCCGATGGATTGGGATGGTGAGGAGACTATTGATATCAAACAAATAGGGAGGCTAGTTCTGGATAGAAGTATTCACTAGGCTGTCCTAAGAACCAAAAATCCTTAGGGATCGGCTCCTAAGAAGGGGATTGATACAAAAGAATCAAGAGGAAATTGCCTTCCAAGGAGCCCTTGGAATTCTTCCCTCCTGACATTAAGGAAATCGAGCTTGAAGCAACTACCTAAGAGTTACTTGGAGTACAAGAGGGGGATTCCCAAACATGACTGGTGGTTTTCACAATAGCAGTAGGTGAGTCATCTGCTCAAGTCCCTTTTACAAAGCAACCAAGCGAAGATGTGCTTGAAGGAACTCTTCATGGTATAGTTGAAGCATTAAAGGGAAAAGAGAAGGATTAGGAGAAACATGAGGTGGAAACAGACTCTGATGAGACCTTTTCAGAGAAAGATGCATAAGAAAAGATGCCTCTAGAGGAGGAAATTGAACATATTCTGACAAAGGAAGATCAATGGGCCCTGTTTGAGGAGGCAAAGAAATGCTCGGATGCGCAAGAACATGCAAAGGCCATAGAGAAGCAAAAGGCAATTGATGCTAAGGCACAAGATGATGCCTTACTCCAACAACAACAGGTAGAGGCCAAATGAAGAGCTGATGAAATAGAAAAGCAGCAAAGGCAAAAGGAGCAGGAGCTCAGGATCAAAGAAGAAAATGATAAGCTCGAGTTAGTGCAAAAAAATCATGATTTGGAGGAAGAAAAGGCAAAGAAGCAAAGGGAAAGAGAAGTTCTTGTGGACAAATTGAAGGTTGCTGAAGAGGCCTATAAAGAGAAAGAGGAAGCAAAATGAGTGCAAAAGGAAAAGGATGCTGAGGAGCTGATTAAGAAACAAAAGGAAAAGGAAGATGCCGATAGACTGAGGGAATTAGAGGAAGAGAGAAACCGAGAATTGGAGAAGAAGAGATTAGAAGAAGAAAAGTTGAAAAAGGAAGAAGAAGAGAAGAGGATACAAGAACAAAAGGATATGGAGGAAGCTGAAAATCTTGCTCAGACAAATGTGGAGCAAGAACAACAAGAGACACAAGGGGTTGATTCTCAACCTCAAGAAAATGTGCAACCACCCTCTACTACTATTTTTGCTTCTTCTTCAACTATAATGACCACTACTCCAAGTGCTCCCACTTGGTTAAAATTGGATCTTCATAAGAGATTAGTGACACCTTCACAACCTCTCAATTGGGACGATATGCTGAAGGAAATTGAAAAGGAAAGGCCCAAGAAGAATGCCAAAATCCTACATTCCACTAGGCTCACCTACAGGGGAGAAATTTTTGCTGAATGTGCCATACCAATGATGGACAGGGATGTAGGAGTTATGCAATTGACTGATTACCAGTTGGGAACTGTTAACTTGGGGAGACCCACTAGAGATCAACAGATGAATTTGATAGATGTGGTAGCTTCATCCACTAAATCCAGAATGATGAAAGATAAGTAGAAAAAGGATGAGCTTAAGACTCAATTAGATCAATTGCATTCTTTCATCAAAAGTGTTTCTGCTCTAAGGTCACAACAAGTTTCCACCATTGAAATACCAATTTTACTTAGTAAGAAAGAGGTGGATGATTTGGTACAGGTAAGGAGTAAGGCAGAGATGTTGGATAGGAGGATTGATAAGATAAATCAGGAAATAAGTGAGGTGCTGAACAACAGTTTTGAGGTTCACAAAATGATGGAGGAGTTAATAGAGAAAATGAACCAGTATGTCAAAGTGTTGGGAGAACAGGAGGAGGAGTACAAAGGATATAGTCAGAGGTTGAAGGAGGTTAGCGAATTTCCAAAGTCCACTCTTGTAGAATAGTCAATACTTGAAGAGGACAATAACGATTTCTTGGAAAAGACTTCCAGCATACTTCGGTTTAGGTCTGACTTTTTATACAAGCATAAAAATGAAGTTCAAGATTCTGTCAAGGATCTAAATGAACAGTTTGAAGAGTTGGAAGCAGTTATTTCTGCAATAGTAAATGTTAATATACCAATAAAGGAGGGCCTACCTTTGAGCCAAATAAAGGAGAAATAGGATGATAGGTTTAAAGAGGTCATGCAAAAAGAAGATGATGGTGAAGTTCTTCTATTAGATCGGTTAATGGATATTAAAGAAGAGATAAGGGCAGCTAAGAGGGAGTTAACAAAGCTAAAGGACATGAGAGGATTTTCTGCTATGGAATTAGAGAGGATCAAGTTTGAAGACAACTGGGTTGATGGGCTAGATTTGGACATGTTGATGGTGAAAATGACACAAACAACATTAAAATAGAATACTTCTACTCTATTTCTCCTGAAAAAGAAAGACAACATATAGTAGCCTAACTCCCAAGGTCCTGGTAGTTGGTTCTCAACTACCTAGTGTCACTCAATCATTTCATGCAACTATAATGTTCAAGGGGCCTGTGCTAGTAACAAAGAATGCAAGCAATAACTCATTTTACCGAGCTATTTTGAGTAAATCAAAGGGGTTTCAAACAAAATAAAAAGATAGATCAAAGGGTAAACCGGTAAATATGAACACAACTCATCTAACATTCGGACATATATCTTCAACAATGAATATTTTCCAACAGATCAAGAAAACCAAAGCATGATACAATTTACAGAATAATCTCTTCCATTGTATACATCTAAGGTGCTTATTTTAATTCACCTATCACAACTACTTCAAAGATTCCAAAAAGAACACATATTCATTCATTGCCAAGATCATAGATCAACAGACTTCAATAAATTTTAAATTCAATGATAATCTAACAAGATAATCCTTAAATCCGGTTTCTTCTAAGGATTTTCATCACAAAATAAACTCTTATGATTCAACACAATCACTGGCATACAAATAGATTATAACTTATCAGCCTTATCAAGTAAAACAACTCAATTCTAACACCATATTACGAAAACCTGTAATTTTATTTAACTGTCAAAAATCAAGTAACAATGTATGTTTCTAATCACTATGCAAAATTTTCTCCTAATATCAGGTAGGCCAATTCTATTCTCTATTAGCCAACCCCCTACAATATGATACCCATAGGGTATTTATAGATATACAAAATTCGAACTCCACTTCTATTTTAAGTCATCCACCCTTTCAGGGTTTTACAATTATCCTTGGAAACTCAGTTAAACTAGAAGAAAAGAGAATAGAAAGTACGAAATTCAGGCGCTCCAAAACTATCAGTGCTGCATGAAACATGCAAAGAGGAAGAAAGCCATGCATGCAAGATATTTATGCATGTGAATTTGGTTCTGCAATAAACTCATCATAACTGGTGAAGACTTGCTGTAATACATCTAATTCTGGCCCATCAACCCAGTTGTCTTCAAACTTAATTCACTCCAATTCTGCTGCAGCAAACTCTCTCATATCCTTCGTTTTTGTCAACTCTCTTTTAGCAGCCTTTATCTCTTCCTTGACATCCATCAACCGATCTATCATCAAATCTTCACCATCATCCCCTTTCCACATGAGTCCTTAAAACCTTTCACCCCATTTCTCTTTTATCTGGCTCAAAGGCATGCCTTCCTTTGTTAGTATATTAACATCTACTATGATAGCGATGACCACCTCGAATTCTTCAAATTGTTTAGTTAGATTATCAACCACATCTTGGACCTCATTTTTATGCTTGCACAAGAAATCTGCTCTTAATTGGAGTATACGAGAGGTTTTTTCCACAAAATATTTATTATCCTCCTCGAGTATTGACTGTTCAAGAAGAGTAGTCAAAGGCAATGTACTAACCTTCTCCAATTTCTGACTATATTCTTTATATTCCTCTTCCTGCTTCTCCAATGCCTCAATATATTGATGCATTTCTCTTATCAACTCTTCTGTCCCTTTGTAAACCTCGAAACCTTTGACCAAAACTTCACCTGCTTCTTGATTAATCTTGTCAACCCACCTATCTAACATCTCCACTTTGCCTCTTACTTGCACTAAATCATCTACCTCCTTTTTTCTTAACAAAATTGGAGTCTCAATAGCCTCTACCTGTTGTGATCTCGTAGAAGAGACACTTTTAAAAAATGAATGCAATTGATCCAATTGAGCCTTAAGCTCATCCTTCTTCTGCTTATCCTTTAACATCCTTGACTTGGTTTTTGAAGCTACCACATCAATTAGATTCATGTGCTGATTCTTGGTAGGCCTTCCCAAGTTGACAATACTCAATTGATAATCCATTAACTGCATGTCTCCTACCTACTTTTCTGTCATTGGTATGGCACACTCAACAACAATTTCTCCCTTGTCTGTGTGCCTGGTGGAGTGTAGGATCTTGGCCTTCTTTTTAGGCCTTTCTTGTTCAATCTCCTTCATCATATCCTCCCAATTGAGAGGTTGTGAAGGTGTTACTGTTCTTTTCTGTAGGTCCAATTTTAACCAAGTGGGAGCACTTGGAGTAGTAGTCATCATAGTGGAAGAAGAAGCAATAGTAGTAGTAGGGGGTGGTTGCACATTTACCCGAGGTTGAGAATCAACCCTTGGTTCCTCTTGCTATTCTTGCACCACATGCATATGTACAATATTTTTAGCCTCATCCCTATCTTTTTGTTTCTGCATCTTCTTACATTCTTCTTCTTTCTTCAACCTTTCTTTCTCCAATCGCTCTCTTTCCAGTTTTTCTTTCTCCAATATTTTTACTTTTCTAATCTCTCCTTCTCTATTCTTTCCTTTTCCAATTTTTCCTTATCTAGAGCTTCTTTTTCTAGTTTCTCTTTCTCTACCCTTTCTATTTCTAAATCTCTAAGCTTTTCTGCCTTTTCTTCTTCTTCTTCTTGTTGCTTTCTAACCAGTAATTCAGTGTCCTTTTCCTTCCTCAATCATTCCACTTCTTCTTCCTTTTGGTGAGCTTCCTCAACAAGTTTCAACTTGGCTTCCAAGACTTCTTTCTCCCTCCGATGTCTTGCCTTTTCTTCTTCAAGTTCATGAATCTTTTGTAATCAATTTCAACTTATCATTTTCCTCCTTAACCTTGAGTTCATGCTCCTGTTGCCTTTGCTACCTCTCTACTTCATCAGCTCTTGACTTAGCTTCAATTTGTCTCTGCTGTAGTATGGTATCAACTTGTGTCTTGGCATCCATTAAATTTTTCTTTTCTATTTCTTTAGCTTTTGCATGAACATCCTTTCTAACTTCCTCAAACAATGCCCACTATTCCTCTTGTATCATTACTTGTTCAGCATCCTCCTCTAGAGGCATATTCTCTTCCACATCCTTCTCTGACATAGTCTCATCTGAGTCTGTTCCAACATCATGAATCTCTACCCCTTTTCCCTTCATGGTTTCAGTTATGTCATAAGGAGTTTCCTTGAGCATCTCTCCACTTTTCTTCTTTACAAGCGGGACTTGAGTAGAAGATTCACCTAATGTAGGTGCTGAAATGACCGATCCAATTTGAGCCTCTCCTTCTTGTGTTTCTGCTTCATCAACTGCTGCTTCAAGCTCTACTTCTTCAATATCTAGAGGAAGAAACTCCAAAGGCTCTTTGGGAGGTGTCTTTCTTTTGAGCCTCTTATAACCTTTCCCCTTTTTAGGAGCTGGTCCTTGAGGAGCTTTGGTTCTTAAAACCAACCACTAAACACTTCTATCCAAGACTGCTCTTCCTATTTGTTTAATATCAATAGTTTCTTCACTATCCCAGTCAATTGGATCCAGAATTTTAGTTCCAATGTTCAAAGATTCATAAGATGGATCCAATACAACTCCATCATCCACCAAAGTGTCAAGAATATCATTCTTGACTCCAAACTCTGACATGAGTGAGACAGGTAATCTCTCATAATTCTTTTTTCTCAAATCATATTCATCTTGTCGGTCACTCCAAAAATCTTCTAATAAGTTAAAATGCTTGTCAAACACAGAAGGTAACAAGGCATTCATCTTACCCTTTGGGTCAAAGTGCTTCCGAGCTGTGTATAAACCTAACTTTAACTGTATCAGCTCACTACAGACCACCTTGGCTCCTACCAAATGCTGACAACTATACTCACCCAACTTCATGGGGAACTTGTGACATCCCGTCTTGTGTTTTGATCCAAATCGAGCATTTAATCCAAGAGCCTGATATACAAATTCCATCAATACTATTCTGTTATTGCAACACCTTGGCAACAAATGTGGATGGCCTTCAAAACCAGCTAGCTTGAAATATGTAAATATGGGGTATTGAATATACCAACATCCCCATTCAAAAATGAATGCCATGGCTTTTTGACTCAGCCTGTACCTTGCATCTCCATTGAGTTGGTTAATGACTACATATATGAATGCATCATTAACTCTTTTGTATTGAGTCTCAGCAACTTGTAGGGACAACTAGTCATAATGCTCCCATACCTTCTTTTGTCCATCTAATGCTCTAATTATCCCTACTCTGTTCAAACCCGAGAAGACACCTGCTCTTGCTATTGCATATACAATGTAAGAAGTCATAAAGAAACATTTAGTCCCCCTTATGCTGGTCAACGGATCATGAATGGCATCTGATACAATAATCGACCAATAAAATTGATGGGTACCATTTAAAATTACTTGGATAAAGGGAAACATCCACTCCTTGAAATGAAAGGAATCTCTCTTCCCAAAGGCCCTAAACAACATCATTATTAAATCTGACACTTTCTTATAGAAATCTACCCTCTTTGGTTGGTTTGCAAGCTTGGATAGAGACTTCTTTTCTGTTCTCAACCACTTTTTGTTCAAGTGGGACTTATTGGATTCCTTATATTCGTTGTATTTCTTCAAAGCTTCTGCTTCATTTAACTGCACCAAGGTTTTAGGATCCAGGACACTAAATATATTTTGAAATGCTTGAGGAGTGAGATCAATGATCAAATTGTTTTGTGAATCCATGCATTGTCGGGTAGCTGGATTGTAAGCACTTGCAACTGTCAAGATCAACTCTGGGCATTGGATTGATAAAGGAAACAAAGTGATATGGGCCAAGCCGGAATCAACAATTCTTTGTGTCCTTCCTGTGACATCTTCTTGTTCCGCAAAGGTTTCTGCATATAGCTCCTCAAAATTATATTGACCCAAATTGGTATCGGTGATGTCTGACCAATCTGATTCCACTTTGCTCATTGTGACAACATGACTCCTATGATTATACCTTAAAATACAAAGTAACTGTTTTGGCTTGATCTTCTTAGGTTTGGCTGCTGCTTTTGATGTTCCTACAGGTCGGTTCCTTTGAGATGCTTCTCTTGATGTTCCTGACATTCTCTTTAGCTTTCCTGCAGCAAAACCTCTAGTTAGATCCTCTGGATAAACATCTCAAAATGTGTCTTTAAAATCATACCTTTTAAACATACATCAGAGGTGGAACCAGGCAAACAACATCCTAAATAACCTTCCTTTGAAACATTGCTAGGATCGGAGTCGAAAGTGGAATAGTAATCGGAACTGGAACCAAAATGGAAACTGATTCAATTTCCTTTAGATTTTCTATTTTCATCTTCTGTTTCAGTTCCACTTCCGCCAAAGTTAATATTTTTATGAAGAAAAACTTCTTATGACAAGCGGAGTCGGAGACGGGATGGAAAATGGAATTGACACTAAACATTAAAACACATCTAAGACTCTAAATCAATCTCGATCCCGCTTCCAGTTATATTGATCATGACATCATCAATAATTTTATCAATTTTAATGTATAACTCCATGATTAAAGACCAAGGTCATATTAAATGAAATGAGGCTAAAAATATATCACGAAAAGACTATGCCCATATGACCGTGGGGGACGACTGTATTTTTAGGGCATCATATTTAATCATTTTAAAACGTGATCACAAAAACACCTGAAACCCTAATCTAGAAAATGCGATACAAAACTAGGGCACGAATTTAACCCCTCTACTTAACCAGATCTAATGCGCAAAAGATTCTAAGTAAACACTACCATTTTACTTCAACCCTAACTTACTGCAAAACAAGATTTAATCTAGATTACCGATGAACCCTAATTAAATAAAAAATCAGCATGATACGATCACGACAAGAACGTGAAAGCGACCGTGCCCTAACTCACTATAAAACCAGAAACGCAAGTCTATAACAAAATCAAGAAAAAAAAACAAACAAAGAAAGGAAAAAACACGCAAAAATTCAAGAAAGCAAACTTGCCCAGAGATCAAAACGATCAATGGAACACAAACAAAGAACACGAAAGAAAAATAAAAGAAAGTCGAGAATAGGAACCCTACCTCAAACGCAAACTTGGAAAACCTTATGAAGAAATCACAAAAAACTATCTCCTCCTCTGTCAATCGATTCACTTAGATGAACTCCACAGCTGCTCTACTTCACTCTTCAATTTCTTAACAATGATAATAATAATAACCCGCTTAATCCTTAATCAAGGTAAAAAATTAGAAATTCCTACCTACGCATGGCAGCTATCATTAATGCATTAAATGCAATTAGGCGGAGTTGGAACTGGAGAAGAACAAACACTTGACTACAGTGCGACTTCAATCAAAATTCAACGACCAAGAAATGGCGGGAACGAAATCAGAGTGAAAACTAATTTGAAAAATTGAGTAATTTCCCAACTTTGTTCCAGTTCTGGTTTTGGGTCTGCCAAAAATTCACAAAACGAAAACAAACACAAAAATTAAAATAAGAAGACTGACATAATAAACATAACATGAGGACTTAGTCTAAAACCAAAGTTGAAAAAAAAAGCGGAGGCGGAGACAAGATGGATTTTGATTTTGCAATTTTGAATAAATACCAACTTAACATTCGATCCAGCTCTGAGTCTGATAAAGACAAAATAAAAGGCCAAAAAGAAAGATTGTCGGGATGGGGCCTGGAACGAGTTTTGAAAGAAGTTTCAGAACCCAATTCGGATCCGGCTCCACTTTCGACAGACTAAACCAAAGAAAAACAAAGTGTTGGAAGTAAAAGAATCCAAACTTTATTTGAAAAACAACAAAAGATAAAAATAACAAAGGGGAACCCATTTTGACAAAGGCAAAAGATGGGGTGGCTACGCAAGGCATAACAGGACATGCTTCAACAAGTCTTCTCCAGTTACGACGAATACATTACAGAGCAGGCTTTGCATGCTCAATTGATAACCTCATGCATGCATGGTCTTCTTTTTCTCCTCTGCATGCATAACTGGCAGTTTGTGGGTGCATGGATTTTTTTCTCCTCTCTATTCTTTTCTTCTAGTTTAACTAAGTGATCAAGGTGGGAACTAGAGATCAAATTGATCTGAGTTTCCAAGATGACTTTAATTCCTGAAAAGGTGGATCGACCTAAGATAGAAGGGACTTCAGATTTTTTTATATTTATAAATACTTGTGAGGTATCATATTGTAAGGGTCGGCTGATGAGAATAAGATTAGCCACCTAATAGTAGGAGATAGAATTTTCGTAGTTTTTACAAAGATACTTTGTTACTTTGTTTATAGTTGAATATAATTACAATTTTTTACACAATATGGTGTTGGAATTGAGTTTTATTTGATAGGGTTGATGAATTATAGTCTATCTATATGCCAGTGATTGTGCTAAAGCATGAGTGTTTCTTATGTGATGAAAATCATTAGAAGAAACCAGATTTAAAGATTATTTCATTAGATTATCTGTGAATTGAGATTATTGAAAGTCTGTTGATCTATGGTCTTGGCAATGAATGAGAGTGTGTTCTTTTGTCTTTGAAATATTTATGATGTGTGATTGTGATGTTAAAATAAGCACCTTAGATGCATGCAATAGTATGGACCATTCTCTAAATTGCATCATGCTATGGTTTTCTTGATCTGTTGAAAAAAAAACATTCATTTTTGAAGATATATGTTCGGATACTAGATAAGTTTTATTCATGTTTTACTGATGTACGCCCTAATCTATCTTTTTATTTTTATTTAAAAACCCCCTTTTCATTAAAATAGTTCAATGAATAAGTCATTGCTTGCATTCCTTGTTACCAGGAAAGGCCCCTTGAATATTACAGTTGCATGGACCAATTGAGTGACATCAGACAGTTGAGAACCAACTACTAGTTCCTTGGGAGTTAGGCTACTATATGTTGTCTTTCTTTTTCAGGAGAATAGAGTAGAGATATTTTGTTTAACATTGTTTGTGTCATTTTCACCATCAACAGATCTGGAGCTAGAAGGAGGGCCTAAAGGAACAAGCTGACTCACATTGAGTCATTTTCACCAGAGAAATACGAGAGGATTATCAGATCCTCTATTGATCCTGAACCATTACAAGAACTCCAAACTCCGGTTAGACCTAGACACCATGCTCGTAGAATATTGATACCTACATTGCCACCACCACTTAATCCACCTAGATTTCAACCAAATCCACATACACCACCACCAGTTCAACCTACATCACCACCACTAGCTCAGCCAATATCACCACCACCTGTCAGGCTAGTATCACCACCAATTCGGCGTATATCACCACCTACTCAACCAATCGTACCCATGGCTTATTTTGTGAATAACCCCTCTCCGTTAGGGACTATTCTAGGAGGGATCCATGATTTACCCAAGAACCCATAAATTTGTTGTCCCAAGTACATGCATGGCAAATCAAGAAGTGTTGAGGAGAATATAGAATCATTCAAAGATGCTTGTACATGTTCTCAAGTCACTCATCAATATATGGTATGTAGATTGTTTCCTTATTGTTTAGAGGATATGGCATATAACTGGTACCTAAATCTTCCCCGAGGATCTATTCTGGGTTGGATAGATTTAGAAAATGCTTTCATTAATCAATTTTGGGTCTATGTAGATCCTACAAACTTGTATCACCAGTTTTCCACCATAAGAAAGGAACATCATGAGCCACTACCTCTATTCAACACTATGTTCCAAAGGATGTTTCGTAGACTACAAGACCTTACTTAGTAGTTGAGAAGATTGTCATTCAGGCGTATTTAAGAGCTGTTGATCCTTTAATTGGCTTATTCCTGCAGAGAACTTGTCAGGCCAATGAGATTGACTCCCTATCTAAGGTTTATCATCTAGCTATCAAATTGCAACAATAGATAAGTCTGCAATCAAGAGGTTTAGGAGCAACTCTCCCTCCCATGAATTATCATATGCGTAAACCACCATTGTACAACACTGTCCCGGGGATGTCTTACTCCCAGTATGGACCTGTGTCTGAGTTACAAGCCCCACCTACCATGCTCATTTTCGGAAATGGCATGCAAGATTCTTCCCAACAACCTCAAAATCAACAACAACAAGCGAGAGGATCAACCCATGTTCACTCCCCATCCATAGTGCAGAATGTGCAAAATGAGCAAACTGTTCAATTGACTAGTGAGCTAGAAACTCTCAAGAAGACTCTATCTCAAATGTATAATGACATGGCACAACTTAGGCAAAACACTCCCCACAACTAAAATCAAAATTATCAAAACCAGGGAGGTTACAACAATCAAGGAAATTACTCCAATCAGAATGGGAATCAGAACACCAACTGAAACTTTCAGAATCATAATTCCTCTAACCAAAATTACCAAAATCAGAACATAGGATATAACCAGAGGTTCAACAACAACAATAGGTAGTGGAATACTGGACTTAATAATGGGGGAGTGCCCCATAATTATCAGTCAGGTGAGGAGAGATCCCATACTGCTAATGTAGCTGACCTTAACTTCATGACTAATTGGTGCAGGTTACATGATACTACAACACATTCAGAGGTTAATTGCCTAGAGATGGAGAAAATAGTAAAGATTGCACAGGCTGATGCCCATCCTCCAATAGGAAATTCCAATTAGGATAATGGGCTAGTAAATACTGCAATGAATTATGAGACTATTGAAGAGAAATACCAAATTACCATGCAGGGAGACAATTATTCAGAGGAGGATGTGTATGATGTCCAAGCCTTTCATTCCAAAGGTGGTCATTTTTTGAAAAATCAGAATAAGGGCCCATTTACTACATCTGCACCTCCAAACAAAATGGTCCCACCTAACCAAAATGTAGATAATAATCCACCACCACCAAAGGGACCTTCTGACTCTCAGAATAGAGGTAATCTACCTCATTTTCCTAAATATCAAGTGAGAAATGATTCAAAATTCCATTTTATTGTAGAATTGCAGAGACAGAAGACATCATTGTCATTCTTTGACATCATGAAGTGGTGCTCAACTCAACGTGAAGTGGTATTGAAGGTCCTAGAGGAGGAAAACCGCTTAAAATGAAAAGGTAAAGCGACTCCTGTGAAGGAAACAAATGCAACTATCTATAAAGGTAAGACCAATACCGCACCTTTTCTTTTAAGTTTAAGGATTTTTGGAAAGAATTTGCATAACTATTTATTGGATTCTGGAGCGTCAGGAAATGTTATGCCCTTTTCAATATGTAAGAAGTTAGGATTAAGTCCTATCCCAACTAATAAGAAAGTGATTTAGCTAGATAAAACTAAGGTTAATGTTGTAGGAGAACTAAAGAACATGCATGTACAAGTTGGATCAGATCCAAGGATCCAAACCTACATAGATATCCAAGTGGCTGATATCCCAGAGATATATGGTATGCTCCTAAGTCAGGAGCTAATGAAAAGTATTGGGGGATATTTGTCCTTGGATTTCTCTCACATGTGGCTACCTTGGAAGGGGGTTGCAACACAGATAAGGATTGAAAGTGAACCAAGACTCAAGCATATGATTACATAATAAGATGATTCAAATGAAGTAGCATATTTCGAGACTGAGATAGGAGTTTACAAATAGGAGGAAGTCCTTACTTTCTTTGTACTTAATCCTGGGGATACATTGCCCCTAGAACTTGGTGACCCAATGGTCTGCATCAACCAACAAGTTTTAATAAGGAAATTGCAACAAGATAAGCTAGTCTTAGGAGAAGAAACTGATTTGAGTAGTTTGTTACTCCCTAATTGGTGTAGGATTCATTATCACAATCATTCGGAGTTAACATGCCAATCATGCCTAGATATCTTAAGTCATGTAGACCAGCCTTAGCAAATATGTCAAGAAGAAGTTGTGTAGGAATTGATTTCTGAGCAATTTGAAAAAATAGAAAAAAATTATAGTGAGGTTTGTCCCAAGTCAATTTTTGATGACCAGCGAAAGTCCGAGCAGCCACACATCCGAAGTAAGTCATCCCTTGTTACCCCTAAAAATAAATAACTCCCGACCAAAGACCAATTGTGGACTCTTAAATTTGATGGTTTCAAATCTGAAGCAATAAGCGGAGCAGGGATTGAACTAACCAACCCGAAAGGGAAAACTTACTTTGCCTCTTACAGATTGTAGTTTGGCTGCACAAAACATGTGGCTGAGTATGATGCACTTGCTCGAGGCCTTATGTTTGCTCATAAAAATAAGGTTACTGCTCTCACAGTTATGGGGGATTCTGAAGTTATTGTAAAACAGGTACGTAGCCAGTATACATGTCATAACAAAAGATTGGCTGTGTATAAAAACAATGTTTGAAATTTAATTGAAGAATTTGATGCTTTTGGGATTAGTCTGATCCCTAGAGAAGATAATCAAATTGCAGATGCACTTGTTGTTGCTGCTAGCACATTGGAACCCATGCAAGATTATGATTTAAAGATATTTTTAGTTGAACTAATTTCAGTCCCCGCAGCCCCTGATAATGTCTGAAATTTTTAGGTAGTTGATGATGATAAGCATATATTAGCCTTTTTGGCAAGTTTTGATGTTTTTGAAGGGAAGATAATAGATGAATTTGAAAGAGATCAGGGAGATTAGGATCTTGAGAAAGAGAGTGAAGAAGGGATATTGGATTTGAAAAGTAATAGCATTCCAAAAGGGATGGTAGCTTTGGAAAGAATATTTGATTCTGACCCACAAGCTCGTCAAAGGGTGCCCACAAAGAGTGAAGGAGGGAAATATGAATTTGTCAATCTGACTCACTCAGGCCCTGAAAGGAATTTTCTCATAGGAAAGACTTGTCTTCAAGAAATTAAGGACTAGAGATTTAAAGTTTTGGAGCAAAACATTACAGACATTGCTTGGAGTTATGATGATTTAAAAACCTTTGACACTTTGGTGATCACACATACCATACCTCTCAAGCCAGAAGCCAAGCCCTTCCGTTAGAAAAAATGCCCGGTCAATGCTTTAATTGAGCCCCTGATCCAGAAAGAGGTGCAAAAGCTCCTATCTACAAGGATAATCTTTCATGTTAGACATTCTACCTGGGTGGCAAATCTAGTTCCTATACGCAAAAATAATGGTGGGATCAAATTATGTGTTGATTTCAGGAATCTAAACAAATCCTCTCAGAAAGATAATTATCCGTTGCCCTCTCTAGATGAAGTATTACAAAAGGTTAATGGGTATCAGATGATGTCATTTTTGGATGGTTATTCTAGTTACAATCAGGTTCTTGTCAATCACGAGGATAGAATGAAGACAACTTTCACCACCAAATGGGGCACATTTTCATATCAAAGGATGCCATTCAGTCTTATCAATGTTGGAGCAACCTTTCAAGGGGAAATGGATGTAGCTTTCAAAGATTTAATAGGAAAGTGTATAATCATTTATGTGGATGATTTAACCATCTTTTCTAAGAATAGAGAAGACCATGTTGCTGATCTGGAAAAGGTTCTCAAGAAATGTATAAGTTATGGTGTGTCTCTCAATCCAAAGAAGTGTGTGTTTGGAGTATCTGAAGGGAAACTCCTAGGTCACATCATATCAGAAGAAGGGATATCCATTGACCCTGATCGAGTGGAAGCCATCTTGAAATTGAAAAGGCCAATCAACAAGAAAGAAATGAGATCCTTCTTCGATAGGATCAATCTTGTTAGAAATTTTATAACAGGGTTTGCAAAGATCATCAAACCTCTAAATGAAATGATGAAGAAAGAGGCAAAAATTGAGTGGAGTGAAGAGGCTAAATCTGTTTTCTTGCAGATCAAACAGTCTATATCTGAGGCACCTGTTTTGACAAGCCCAGATTATTTAAAACCTTTTATATCTATTCTTTTACATCTGACCATTCATGTGCAGCTGTGTTAACACAATGAAGAGGAGAGGGAGAAGAAAGACCTATTGCCTTTATGAGCTCTCCATTTAAAAATGTAGAAGTGAGATACCCACCATTGGAAAAACAAGCCTTTTCATTAGTATGAGTGGTAAAGAGGTTCAAACATTACATTCTTCAAAGTCAAGTAATGGCTATAGTTCCAGATCCAGCTGTGAAGTCTCTTTTGATGCAAAGTGAATTAGGAGAATGAAAAGGAAAGTGGACGGCAATTTTTCAAGAATTTGACTTAGAAATTCATCCGATGAAACTTGTTCGAGGGCAAGGTTTATAAAAAATAATGGTAGATGTGGACAAAAATATCACTTGTCAACAATACACCATCCAGTCATTTACTAAGGAGATCACCAGAAGTTTGATAGACTTTGGTTAGGACCGTATCAAGTGGCTGAGATACTAGGCGAGAATGCTTTTCATTTAAGTACCTTAATAGGAGAGCCTATTCCATTACCAGTTGATGGTCAGTTTCTCAAGCACTATTTTGGTGCATAGAAGGTCTGATGTTTTTAAAGAAAATGTAATTAAGTTCTTGTTTTTAGTTTTTGATTTTATTTTTTTTGTGTTTTGTTTTGTTCTTTTTCTTTGTTTTGTTTTTTCTTGTTTCGTTGGGGATCTTCATTTTGTCATCTCAAGACAAGGGGTTGTTATTGAAAGTATGTTGCTGGTACTAGGAGAGAAATTGGTTTAGGTATTTTCATCATCATCATTGAAAAAGATTTTGTTTTGAAACTCATGTTTTATGACCATTCTAATCTAGGTTTGAAAAGCTATTAAGGATAAAAGATACATTGTGAATATCTCATGAATTATGATAAAAAATCTGTCACCAAATTAGAAAAACATCTGCCTAAGTAAATGCCTATCTGTTTTAGGATGGTTCTATCTTTGATTCAAGTAAAAAATCCAATTCCAAGACTATCATGAAATCCATTGTAGTTCTCAACCCACATTTCAGATCTATTGTTTCTGAGTATTGAGGAAGGTGCATAAAATATTTCCACAAGTAAAGCTTGAGTAAAAAACATGATAATGAAAAGAAAAAAACTTCAAAGGCAAACTCAATATCAAATGGGTAATCAAGTATCTCTATCAGGGTTATGGATGCCTGGCAGGCAGTAGAGCAATGCTTTGAGAGAACTAAAGGTATCTCCATCTGGGCTATGGACTCCTGTCTGGTAGCAGAGCTATACCCAAGATTTTATTGCATGATAGTTAAAGGACTCAACCTATGTAGCTTAAATCTTAGGTATAGTTGTTCAGGAGCAGAGAAAGTATCTATAAAAGAATGATGCACAATATATGCACACACTCAGATTCATAAATAATTCATGAGCACATACATCTGAGATTCCAGCTCAACCTTATTCTAGATATATCTTATCTTATTCAAGTTAGCATGCTTCATAAACCAAGTAGTTTAAGGGTGACTGAAATTTTCTTTGGGTATCTTGAAAATGGGTAAACCATTTTCCCAGCCAAGTCGCCATTTGTTATGCCTTGCATAACCACCCCATCTTTTGCCTTGGTCAAAATGGGTCCCCCTTTATGTTTTTATCCTTGGTTGTTTTTCAAACAAAGTTTGGGTTTTTTGCTTTTCAACACATTTTTTTTCTTTGGTTTCCTCTATCGGAATAGGAGTTGGAACCGAATCGGGTTTTAAAACTTCTTTCAAAATTTGTTCCGATTCTCGTCCCAACAGTCTTCTTTTGTCTTTTTTGTTTTTTGTCTTTGTCGGAGCCGGAGCCGGAGCCGGAGTGGAAGTTAAGTCCGAATTAATTCAAAGTTTCAAAATCAAATACCGTCCTGTCTCCACCTCCGCTTTTTGGTCTTTTGTTTTAAAACCAGGTTTTGATGTTAGGTTTTTTTGTTTCGGTTTTTTTTGTTTTATTTTGATGTTTTGTTTTGCTTTATTCTTTGTTGGCAGAACCAAACCCAGAATGGGAACCCAGTTGGAAAGTTAGACAAATTACAGAAACATTTTGCATTTATATTCTGCTCTCGCCATTTCTTGGTCGTTGAATTTATTGAAGTCACACAATAGTTTCGACTCCGCTCTATTGCATTTATTGCATTAATGATAGGTACCATGCATGCGTGAAACTTTGATTTTTTACCTTAATTAGGGATTAACACGTAGTTATTACCATTATTGTTAAGAGATTGAAGAGTGAACCAGAGTTGCAGTGGAGCTTTTATGTGAGTGAATTGATTGAAAGAGAGACAGTTGTGCGCAGGTTGATTCAGGAAGTTAACCTATTTATTTGCGTTCGATGTAGGGTTTTCTATTCTTGTTCTTCTTTTTATTTTCGCGTTTTCTATTTTTGTTCATTTTGGATTGTTTGGCTTTGGGAGAATTCGTTATTTTCAGTAAATTCGCATGTTTTGTCTTTGTTTGTTTGGATTTCTTGTCTTCATTTTTTCTTTTGTTTCTGGTTTCTTTGTTTTTAACACGGTCATTTTCACGTTTAATCGTGACCACATCGTGGTGCCCTAGTTTTTAAATGCATAGGTTAATTACAGTTTTTACAGTGAGTAGGGTTTGGTAAATTTTTGTTTTTACTTAGAAATATTGTTTCGCATTTAGTCTGGTTAATTTAAATAGGGTTAAATTCTTGCCCTAGTTATTTGAAATTGAGGGTTTTTAGTTTAGGGTTTTGACACATTTTTGTGTTTATGTTTTTAATTTAAATATGATGCCCTAAAAAGTACAGTTGCCTCTCAGTCATATTGGGATGGTCTTATTAGGTTATTTTTAAGCCCCCTTTCATTTTGGTATGACCTGGTCCTAAAATCATGAAGTTATTTATTAACTGTTAAAAATCACTTATGACGTCATGGTCATTTTAGGTGGAAGCGAGATCGGAATCGATCTAGACTTTGAACCATGTTTTCCAATAAGTATCGATTCCATTTCCATCCCATCTCTGACTCCACTTATAGTGAGAAGAATTCCTTCAAAATAATGATAACCTAGCCGGAAGTGGAATCGGAACTGAATGTGAAATTAGAAAATCTGAATGAAACTAAATCGGTTTCCATTCCGGTTTCGGTTCTGGTTACCATTCCAGTTCCGACTCCAGTCCTGATTGTTATTATTGTAATCTCAATAACGGTTTTGGCTCCGAGCCCGACAGTGTTTTAAAAATGAGGCTGTTTAGAATGTTTTTATGCTTGGTTTAGCCTTCCCTATATATATGAAGGGTAAGGTTTTAAAGCATATTTTGTGATGTTTATCCAAGGATCTAATTAGAGGTTTTGTTGCAAGAAAGCTAAAGAATGTCAGGAGTATCAGAAGAAGCTTCCCAAAGGAATCGACCTGCAGAAACATCAAAGGTAGCAACTAAGCCTAATAAGATTAAGCCGGAGCAACTACCTTATACTTTGAGGTATAACCATAGGGGTCCTGTTGTCACTGCAAGCAAAGTGGAATCGGATTGGTCTGATATAACTGACACCAATCTAGGCTCATACAATTTTGGGGAGTTGTATTCAAAAACATTTGCTGAGGATATAACAGGGAGAACTGAAAAAATAGTTGAGTCTAGCTTGGCTCAGATCACCTTATTTCCTCTATCTATCCAGTGCCTGGAGTTGATTATGATAGTAGTAGGAGCTTACAATTCGGCCACTAGGAAATGTATGGATTCACAGGACAATGTTATTATGGATTTAACTCCTCAAATGTTTCAACACATGTTTAGTGTCCCGGATCCAAAGAGCCTGGTACAGTTAAAGGAGGTAGAAGCTTTGGGTATATATAGCAAATACAAGGAGGCTAACAAGGCTCACTTGAACAAGAAGTGGTTGAGAACAGAGAAGAAGTTTTTGACCAAGCTTCATGATCAACCAAAGAGGACATAATTCTACAAAGAAGTATCATACCTAATAATGATGTTGTCTAGAGCCTTTGGGAAGAGGGATGCATTTCATTTTAAGGAATGAATGTTTCCCTTCATTCAGACCATCTTTAATGGAAAACAATAGTTTGATTGGCCAATGATTGTCTCTGATGCTGTTCATGACCATTTAACTAGAATAAGGGAAACCAAGAGCTTTTTCATGACTTCTTATGTTGTTTATGCAGCAGCTAGAGGAGGCATCTTTCTAGGTATGAATAGAGTGGGAATATTGGGAGAAGCTGATGGACAAAGCAAAGTATGGGATCATTATGATCAACTATCTCTACAAGTTTTTGAAACACAATTTAGAAGGGTTAATGATGCATTCTTATATGTAATCATTAACCATATTAATGGAGATGTAGGATATAGATTGAGCCAAGAAGCTATGGCCTTTATCACAGAATGGGGATGTTGGTATATCCAATACCCCAAGTTCACTTATTTCAAACTGGCTGGATTTGAAGGTCATCCCCACTTACTTCCAAGATGTTGTAGCAATAGGATGTTTCTAATGGAATTTGTATATCAAGATCTGGGGGTCAATGCCTGATTTGGGTTGAAGCACAAAACAGGGTGTCATAAGTTTCCCATGCAATTGGGTGAATACAGTTGTCAACATCTTGTGGGAGCTAAGGTAGATTGTAGTGAATTGATACATATGAAGCTAGGTTTATACACTGCTCGAAAGCACTTTGACCCAAGGAAGAAAATGAATGCCTTGCTACCTTCAGTTTTTGATAAACATTTCAACCTGTTAGAGGATTTCTGGAGTGATCTTCAAGATGAGTATGACCCCAGGAAAAGTATGAGAGGTTACTTGTCTCACTCATGGTAGAATTTGGGATTAAAGATGACATCCCTAATACATTAGTAGATGACGAGTTTTGTTAGATCCATCATATGAGGCATTAAATATTGGCACCAAAATTTTGGATCCAATGGACTGGGATGTTGAGGAGACTATTGATATCAAACAAATAGGGAGGCCAGTTTTGGATAGAAGTATCCACTGGGCTGTCCTAAGAACCAAAAATCCTCAGGGACTGACTCTTAGGAAGGGGAAGGGATACAAAATAATCAAGAGGAAATTTCCTTCCAAGGAGCCCTTGGAATTCTTCCCTCCGGACATTGAAGAGATCAAACTTGAGGCCTCTACCCAAGAGTTACCTGGAGTACAAGAGGGGGATGCCCAAACAGGACCGGTTGTTTCAACATCAACAATAGGTGAGTCATCTTCTCAAGTCCCTCTTACAAAGCAACGAAGCGGAGAAATGCCTGAAGGAACTCTTCATGGTATAGGTGAAGCATTAAAGGGAAAAGAGAAGGAGCAAGAGATCCATGAGGTGGAAACAGACTTTGATGAGACCTTATCAAAGAAAGATGCACAAGAAAAGATGCCTTTAGAAGAGGAAATTGAGCATGTTTTGACTGAGGAAGATCAATGGGCCCTGTTTGAGGAGGCAAAGAAAGCCTTGGATGCTCAAGCACATGCAAAGGCAATTGAGAAGCAAAAGGCAATTGATGCTAAGACAAAAGTTGATGCCTTACTCCAGCAACAACAGGTAGAAGCCAAATGAAGAGCTGATGAAATAGAAAAGAAACAAAGGCGAAAAGAGCAAGAGCTCAGGATCAAAGAAGAAAATGATAAGCTCGAGTTTACAAAAAATTCATGATCTGGAGGAAGAAAAGGAAAAGAAACGAAGGGAAAGAGAAGTTCTTGTGGCCAAATTGAAGCTTGCTGAAGAGGCCTATAAAGAGAAAGAGGAAGCAAAACATGTGCAAAAAGAGAAAGATGTCGAGGAGCTAATTAAGCAACAAAAGGAAAAGGAAGATGTAGATAGAATTAGGGAATTGGAGGAAGAGAGAAATAGAGAACTTGAGAAGAAGAGATTAGGAGAAGAAAAGTTGAAAAAGGAAGAAGAAGACAAGAGGATACAAGAACAGAAGGACATGGAGGAAGCTGAAAAGCTTGCTCAAACAAATGTGGAGCAAGAACAACCAGAGGTACGAGGAGTTGATTCTCAACCTAAATTAAGTATGCCACAACCCTCTATTTTTGCTGCTTCTTCTTCGACTATAATGGCCACTACTCTAGGTGCTCCCACTTGGTTGAAATTGAATCTTCAAAAGAGATTAGTGACACCTTCATAGCCTCTCAATTGGGACGATATGATGAAGGAAATTGAAAAAGAAAGGCCCAAGTAGAAGGCCAAAATCCAACATTCCACTAGACTCACTGATAGAGGAGAAATTGTTGCTGAATGTGCAATACCGATGGTGGACAAGGATGTAGGGGATATACAATTGACTGATTACCAGTTGGGCAGTGTTAACTTGGGGAGACCCACAAGAGATCAACAAATGAGCTTGATAGATGTGGTAGCATCATCCACTAAATCAAGAATGATGAAAGATAAACAAAGAAAGGACGAGCTTAAGGCTCAATTGGATCAGTTGCATACTTTCTTGAAGAGTGTTTCTACTCTGAGGTCACAACAAATTGCCACGATTGAAACACCAATTTTGCTTAGTAAGAAAGAGGTGGATGATTTGATAAAGGTAAGGAGTAAGGAAAAGATGTTGGATAGGTGGACTGATAAGATAAATCAAGAAATAGGTGAAGTGCTGGACAACAATTTTGAGGTTCATAAAATAACAAAGGAGTTAATAGAGGAAATGAACCAGTATGTCAAAGTATTGGGAGAACAGGAGGAGGAGTACATAGGATATAGTCAGAGGTTGAAGGAGGTTAGTAAATTGCCAAAGTCCACTCTTCTAGAACAACCAATACTTGAAGAGGAAAATAAATATTTCTTGGAAAAGATTTCCAACATACTTCACCTTAGGTCTGACTTTTTATATAAGCATAAAAATGAAGTCCAATATTCTGTCAAGGATCTGAATGAACAGTTTGAGGAGTTGGAAGCAGTTATTGCAGTCATAGTAAATGTTAATATATAGGTAAAGGAGGGCCTAATTTTGAGCCAAATAAAGGACAAATGGGATGATAGGTTTAAAGAGGTCATGCAAAAAGGAGATGATGGAGAAGACTTTCTGTTAGATCAGTTAATGGATATTAAAGAAGAGATAAGGGCAGCTAAGAGGGAGTTAACAAAGCTAAAATACATGAGAGGATTTGCTACTACGGAGTTAGAAAGGATAAAGTTTGAAGACAACTGGGTTGATGGGCCGGATTTGGACATGCTTCAACAAGTATTCTCCAGTTATGATGAATACATTACAGAGTAGGCTTCACATGCATAATTGATAACCTCATGCATGCATGGTTTTCTTTTTTCTCCTCTGCATGCATAACTAGCAATTTGTGGACGCATGGCTTTCTTTTCTCCTCTCTATTCTTTTCTTTAGTTAAACCAAATGATCAAGGTGGGAACTAGAGATCGAATTGATCTGAGTTTCCAAGAAGAATTAAAATCCTAAAAAGGTGGATCGACCTAAGATAGAAGGGAGTTCAGATTTTTGTATATCTATAAATACCTATGAGGTATCATATTGTAAGGGTCGGTTAATGAGAATAAGATTAGCGAGTTGATAGTAGGAGATAGAATTTTTGTAGTTTTTACAGAGATACTTTGTTATTTTGTTTACAGTTTTATATAATTACAGGTTTTTACGCAATATAGTGTGTGAATTGAGTTTTATTGGATAAGGTTGTTGAATTATAGTCTATCTATATGCCAATGATTGTGTTGAAGCATGAGTGTTTCTTATGTGATGAAAATCATTAGAAGAAACTAGATTTAAAGATTATTTCATTAGATTATCTGTGAATTGAGTTTATTGAAAATCCGTTGATCTATGATCTTGGCAACGAATGAGAGTGTGTTCTTTTATCTTTGAAATATTTATGATATGTGATTGTGATGTTAAAATAAGCACCTTAGATGCATGCAATGGTATGGACTATTCTATAAATTGCATCATGCTATGGTTTTCTTGATCTTTTGGAAGAACATTCATTTTTGAAGATATATGTCTGGATATTAGATAAGTTTTATTCATGTTTTACTAATATATGCCCCGATCTATCTTTTTTTTTATATATATTTAAAACCCCCCCTTTTCATTAAGAATAGTTCGATGAATAAGTCATTGCTTGCATTCCTTATTACCAGGAAAGGCCCCTTGAATATTACAGTTACATGGACCAATTGAGTGACACCAAACAATTGAGAACCAACTACCAGGACCTTGGGAGTTAGGCTACTATATGTTGTCTTTCTTTTTTAGGAGAAATATAGTACAATATTTTGTTTAACGTTGTTTGTGTCATTTTCACCATCAACAACTTCCATCATTAATTATGCATTAAACTGTTTGTCACTATTGTGCTTCAAAAAATCCTTAAACTTCAAAATCCATACAAAAGCACTTTTTTCAACCTAAAGTTTTGAACCTATTCCATCTTCAAAGAAAAACTTCATTTGAGCAAGCAATGGAAAGTTTGAAACCAAATAAGCTTTAAGTTTCTCTTATTCAATAATAAAATTTTCCATTGAATAAGCTGGTTTTAGTTCTCTTTAATACCATTGTCACTTGTGATAGTCATGAGTTTCTTTGACCCATGACTATGAAAACTCACTAGAAGAATTGTTTTTAACAATGTATTTATTATCATGAATAAGAACTGTCATAAAGCCTTTAGATAAATTGCATTGTGAAGACTTAAATTGTGCTTAGATTTGGAGCGAAATTCACTAGTTGGCATGTAGCTATTGTTTTTTGTGTATTTTTCTATCATATCTTGACTTGTCATTATATTGTGTCTTGAATTCTTTGAAGACTGGGTTTCTTCTAGCCATTATCATGATAAGACTTTCCAACTTTTCACAAGATAATGATAGGCTAAAAATGCAACTTCTCTGGCACATCAACTCACCACTGGAGCTTTTGATCGTGATTGTGCCCTTATGGCTTCATACTCTCCATTTGGTTGATTTCAACATAATTTCCTATCCTATTTTGTCATGAAGAGCATAGCTATTACTAGAAACTCATACCCTTGAGTATGATAATGTTGCTGACTATGAGGAATAACTAGGGAAGTTATTTGTTGTTTTCATCTACTAGTCATTTTAATCACTTCTACCCCCTTGACCAACCCTTCTACTATTCTTTGTAACCATCATGGCACCAAATTACTACTTTGTATTTATAGGTTGTGCATGTACTAGTAAGAGCTTCAACAAATCTCCTTAACATAAATGAATCTGTCAGCAATAGATTCATCCCATATTCTTTGCTTATGTTGTCTTAAGCCTGTGGGAAAGATGCATCCCTAAAACTTCCACTTCATTCAACTTATACTTGATCAAAATTACAAGGGTAGTTCAGTGAATATTTAACAATAGTGATCTTATTTTCTACTTATTCTTCTTTGGATCATTAACAATTGATAGCATTGTCCTTGCTATGAAATAATTTCTTTTAAATTTTAGGAAACCGCCCTTCTGTTCTTCTCAATGAGTTGTGATACTTCAATAAAAATTTCTCTTGTCATATGTATAGATCAAGTTCACCTAAAAAATTCCATTAGTTAGAGAATCACAATGGCCTAAGCTATCCATGGCTCCTAAGAAGTGAAAGTAGGTTACCAATAACTTGAGTACTGGGAAACACTCTCTAGAATTCCCCATTGAAGTCCCTAGAACCGTGACTTCAAGTAGGTTACATTTAGTTGTACGGATCCTTGCAGAAAAAATGAAGAATACTTTCCTCTACCAATTTGATAGTGGCAGTCCTCTTGTTGACCCGATGATGCATTGTGTACTTTATAACATTAGTAATGACCATTATGGAACACTTCTGCCACTGCTATGTACTTTATAGATGGTTTCTTCATTTTTATTTTCAATCATTTTAAAACAACTTAATCCACAAGATGATTGAGGTAGTCCAACTACTTCATACACCATTGAACCCATCTTAGAACACTCAACAAATGTTGCAATGGTTACAAGAAAAATTCTCTATACCTTCCTTTGGGAAAAAATGATCCTTATCAAGGCCACACTGATATAGTAGAACTAATAATACTACTTAATAATTATGTGCTTCTTTCACTTGTTTAGATAACACTCTATTGAATATTTGAAAGGTTTTAAAAAGGTTTTCTACATGTTCTTTCAACCTAACTCTTTATATAATCCCCTATGATTGTCTTTGCATACCCAACTATCTTTTTGATTGTCCATGCATGGACTATCCTCCTTTTCATAACCACTAAGTTGTCCTTATCTTTTGCACGATTAGGACCTCAAACTTGGTGACCTATGACTATTTAAATCTACCTCTTTGATGTGGTCTACCTTTCAATACTTATATTTTCTATGCTTGTAAGCTTGTAGAGATTTCATATAATTGTTACTATTGTTTGAAACCTACCCAAGAATATTCTAAGCCCTTCAAAGTATTGCTACTATTAGGTCCATTATTTCATCATTTTTATTGCCATCTTGGACCATCAAAGACTACACTCTTATAAGCCCTAGTACACTACGCATCCAACTCTCACTATGAAAACTAAAGCTACTAACAAGAGGTGTTTGAAATCATTTGGACAATAGCTAAGAAAGCTTTCAAGAAAATGTGTTAAAAAAATCTTCCTTCAGAATCAACTTGTGGGATAGGGATGCAAGAAATGAAGCCAAAACTCATGAAAGCATCTACAGTTGAAACAATATAAAACCCTTCCTTCAGGAGGCCCTTGGAACACGTGGAAAAAATGAATGAGTTGTTTGAATCTCTATTTCACAAGCATCTGCAACATGATATACACCTTATCCACCATCTGCAATGTGCCATGCTCCTTCTTAGTTCATGCAACGTGGGTGTATTCCTCATAGAATTCTTCAACAACTAAACTATAAATCCTAAATTTTTTCTATGTGGGTCTTCACGAGAGAAAACATAAAACTTACCTTTACACTTGGTGCCATTATCTTTCCATTTTTCCTAAACATGTCCTTTTCAATATTTTCTTACATGCATAGACTTAGTCAATTTGGACTACTTTTATCTTTTTGCAAATTTCCATTACAAGCTCCTTTTTACCCCTTTACATTTATTTAAGTTTATTTTTATTTTGACCCAAAGGATAAAAATAAGGTAACACTTTTGGTGACCTCTGATGGATGTTTACTTGCTAAACACAATGACTAGTTTCCTTATATAGTCCATTGGGAATAGAATTCATGAGAGAGCTTTAGAAAACATTGAAAATTAGATCTTCATACCCTATTGTAGCACTTCAAAAACAACTATTGACACCTCTAAACCAAACCAAACCGCCTAAAAAGACTAAAAACTAGATTGAAACTAACTGACCAACTATGCATCAACACTTGGAGAAATGGAAAAGTAGCTAATTCCAATGTGAAACAACACTTATTTACTAAAAAAACCTAATCTAACCTACTCGAACCAATAACAAGGCTCACTCAAAAAAAACCATTGATTGGTTTTGCAAAATAGATTCCTTTTCTGACCAACACAGGATGCATTATATGATCATAAACTGCTAAGAGGATATGAAACACAAAGAGATATTCAATAAATTATTGCAATTATTCATGAATGATGAAAATAAACTCACTAATATTATCATTTTGAAATGGATAAGTAAGTTGATTTTGAACTTCTATAGCTAGAACTTCATTTTCATCTTCCTTAGCTGTAAACTCATGCTTGGGTGCAAGCATGAATGGTGATACTTTGTGGACCTCCATGTTGGCTAGATGTCTAATAGGACACCCTCTTGAATGAACAAACTTCAAACTCTCATAGTTCACTTCTTTTTCCTGGATTACTTCTTTACCATCATGCAGATTGGCATGTTTTGGTTCATGTTGTTCAAATGAAAACATGGTTGCATTCTCCTCTAGTTCATGTTGCTCATAGTTTTATGATTTTTGAAGTGCTATCTTGACATCGATATTTGAGAAAAAGTCTTTAATAATGCTAGAGAAAACGTCTTCATCAATTTCCAGATTGTGTCCTCATGTTTTCCAATATTTACACTCTTCAAAACAACATTGTCCTCACTTTGTGCTTGGTATATCAACACCTTTTCAAAATTGTTTTTATGTTCTAGGTGTTCCAAACCTATTTCTGATGTTGGTATGGGAGTGTTTTCTTCATCTTTCTCAACAAAAGAAGGAAGCTCATCAAACCAAACTTTAGAATCTTCCTTTTCACCACCCCCTTTTTTCTTTTCATTTTGCTGTCCCAAATGATTTGTTGACATAGACATATTCTCATCTTCAACAAAAGATGGGAGTTCATCAAACAAAATAGTCAACACTTCACATTCAATCCCTGTTACTTCCTTTTCAACCTGTTGTCCTATTTGATCATGCTCATTAACCTCTTGTAACAAGTATGATTTTTCATTATGTCCATCATGTGTAGGGTCATTAGCTGCAAGTTGTTCCTTTCTTACCTTAGAAAAATCCTCTTTTTTCCCACAAAACTAGCTATCTTGATAAATAAGATCCCCTTTGTAAAGACAAATGGTGATCAATAGGATGAGAAATCTGATTTGGTGGATGATTTTGAGGAATTTTCTGAGTTTCTTGAGGTAGAAAAATATCTTGAGGGGGCTCTTCTTAAGGAATAGTAGGTTGCGTTTGCTCAAGCACAAGCTCTTGCAATGGAAAAACACTCGTAAAACTTGGTATTTCAAATTTAGAACACTTACTTGGGAATTCAGGAGACTTATCTTGCTTAAAACTTGGAAACTTGAACTTAGGAGACTTATCTTTAGGATGATTTGGAACACAAGAGATTGATTGTGATTCCAACCTTTGTACCTAGGCAAGCAATAAACTCATTTGCTCTTGTTTAACACAAAACTCTTTTGTAAGAGAGTCCTCATATTGCTTCCTCTAAATATCTATATCTTGTTGGTACTGGTAAGCTTGGTAAGCCAACTCCTCTTGTTGAAAATTGAATTCTTGTTGCCTCTTGATGTCATCACATTGCTTATTGAATCCTATCAATATATTTTTGATGTCACTAATTGCCATATTGTCAGTATGTTGGGGTTGGCTAGGAAGATAACAAGGTTGGTTTAGCATATCAATGACTTCTTGAAACTAATTGGAAGGCTTCCAAGAAGATTGAGTAGGGGTAGGTGGATGGAAAACTTGATAATTTTGTTGATAACTTGCTGTTATAGGCTCATTTGGAATTAAAACAACAAGTTGTTCTGTTTAGTATGGATGATATGAAGAGAATTTTCATGGAATGGAGGTGAAAAGACATATTGTCCATGAAACTTAGATATATTAAATCATTCAAAAATTTGGAAAATTTCTTGAAATATTCTTAAAACAAGAATAATCAAGATTCTTGTGTACAAAAATAAGCACATACTAGCATTGTTCCCACTTGAAACTAGTAAATTTGAGCTTAGAGTCACCAGGTGTGTGAATTTTTTGCCTTCAAATGTAGAAAATACTGGTATAAACACCAAATATTAGTAATATATGGACAAGTTTTCAATCGTGATAGTTCAAATATTCCCATCTAGTATGCCAAAAATTGTTATCACTCAATATTGTGCCCTTGATAAGTTGCATAACTTAGCTTACTAGTGAAACATGGGATGCTTTCTAGGTTTGTGGGTTACCTATGACGAAAAGAAACCTCTAGAGAGGGATGGTTCCCTTGATACATCACCTAAAATAAACTAAACTATCGCTTTACTGAGGAAAAGGATAAAAGTATGATATAATTGAAATCTAACTACGTTAGGTGATGCACCAAAATGTTTTTTCATATTTGAACTACTATTTTAACACACACAAGACCAATACATTTGCTATCTCTACACAACTTAGCTTAAACATACTCATGTATCAATATTTTATAGAGAGGTTGATTGATTTTTAGTCCTAGAAGGAAGAAAAAGAAGTGTTCTTCACGATTGGAAGCTATTTTCCACCTAAACATAGACTATAATGTACATAAAATATGATTTTCCTATTCAAAAGTGCTAAAATAAGATATATATTCAAGGATTCATGCATGAAATCAAAAAAATAACATCAATTACCAATTGCACACAATAGAAAAACTCCTTGAAGGTAGTAAACTAAAATATTTATTTCTAAAAAGGTGTTGTTACAACAGTACAAACCTGAAAATGACTTATTTGCTCTTAAAATATGAAAATCACATTTGTTTTTAGTCTAAAAACTAAAAAATGAGTTACAATGCACTAAAGGATTGAAAGAAGATTTTAATCAGCTTACAATGCTTCTCTAAAAAGTAAAATAACTAAACTGAAATGAAGCAAGGCATATTATTTCTCTATCGCAACATGGGAGATAATATAGGATAGACTTAATGAACACAAGATATTTTTTGACTAAGTTGCTGGACCAATCTTCATTTGGGCATTGGAAAATGTTATTTCAACTACTTTCACTCCTTCAAAGACTTCAAGTGGTGTTGGAGAAGGATAAGCTTGCTTTATTCTGACCTCATTTTGCACATGCTTCTTTAACACCGGTTCCTAGATGCTCTCCACTTGTTGTCCCAATCACCAAACTGCCTTAACTATCCCATAATCCCTTCATAGATGCTTTGTACTTTGTCAAACTACCAACTCCAACCTCCTTTGTATAATGATAGGACATGTGCAAGTAACTTGAAATGATCAAATTCATTCTAGAGGTGTAGAAAGTTTTTTTGAAGTAAGAAATCCACATATACTTCATTAGTCTTCATACTTTCATCAAATACTCCTCAGGTCATATCTTGATTCTAATTAAAAATCACATTTCTTTAGTGATTGTGCTTCCTTGTCCATGATTTTCCACTACTTGGATCATGGCTCTATGCCTTGTGACTACCACTGTCATGCTTATAGTCCCTTTTCTTTAGCATTTGGTAACTGTGCATTAACCCAAAACACCCCTAACTGTGCATTAAAGTTGTAGGTTGTCATTTTTCTTTTTCATGACACTGCACATTTGTCTTTATGCATTAGGACTGAGCTTCCTTCATGAAAATTACTGTCACATAGGTCTGCTCTACCTTCTATACCTCTTCCCCTTTGTTGCTTTTCCTAAATTGTGATGATATGACTATACAAACTACTACCACCATTGTTAAACTTTATCCTTTTTCCCTATGTATCACGGTCCCATACAACTTTAAACAGGTTACAGTCATTGCCATGAGGCATTGATCACAAACATTTTCACAAAATGTAATGCCCTCCCCCAAAATACTACAAATTAACTAAATAAGAGAAGTAAATAATTAAATAAAATAATTAAAGATAACTACTTATTTTAAAATTTGTCTAATGATATGAATTAAATAACAAAAGTGATGAAGTTTTGCACGCTCCAAAAGAATATTTTCCAAGTTAGATACTTCCTCTGCTAATCCAAAAATTTATTTTTACAAGAGGGAATACAAAAATAATGATAATGTCATTAAGGAATTTAATATTAAGGTTTTCAAAATCTCATTTCACATTAAAGTCCGCCAAATGCTTATACGATTAAAAAGAATGGTTTTATCTAAAAATTATAAACATCTCAACTAAATGCATTGAATTACATTCCTTTTTTGACACATACATAGTGCAATAATCTGTAAACCAAAAAATTATTGCATAAAGAAGAATGAGTAGATTACTTGAATCTACAATTTTGATCACTGGAATTCTTGTAAAGGGGGAGAAGGGGGATTCCCTTCCCTCTTGGGGAACAAACATTTATTTTCAATTTTCAACATACATCTCCATTCTTCAACACACAACCACCACCATCCATCCGAAAACCAATCCCTCCATTCATAGCCTTCCAATATCCAACACACTCCACACCACTATATCAAACCACTCATCCATTCTCCATACACTATCCAAACCACAACACCCTTTAAATTTTTTTTTATCACAGATCCCCAAGAGAGGCTCCATGCCCTTCTCAACCCCAAATGAAGGAGGCTCTCAACCCTCATGCAAGATCAACTCATTATTTATACCCATCACCTTTATTACCCAAACAAGACTCCACACAAGACATATAAACACCAATATTTACAACACAATAACACACTATCAAGAATTTAACAACAAAACAAAGATTTTCAATAAAATTCAAAGCATATCTTGGTTGTCCAAGTTAGGATTAGCCCAAATAATCTAAAAAAGGTATCTGATTCGAGTTTTACAGCCAAAGATCAATTCCAGCCATCACCATCCTACTTTTTTTTCCTTCCCTCTCTCCCCAAAGAAGAAATTAATAAATAGAAAATGAAGATAGAAAAAAATCTACAACACCCTCCTTCCCTCCAACCATTCTTATTCCCTCTTTAAGCCTCTCTTGGGAATGGAACTGATCAAATATGAAAGTATGTAATTGTGAAAGATGTTGGAAAGCCATGCATGGCAGTTGGTTTATTGTAATGAATGGAGGTAGGGTGGATGATGGTGGTAGTGTGTGGAGATGGTTGGAGGGAAGGTAGTGGTGGTGTGTGGAGATTATTGGATGGATGGTGGTGGTTGGGTGTGGAGATTGTTGGATGGGTGGTGGCAATTGTGTGTTGAGAATGAAGTTGTATATGGAGTTGATTGTTTTGTGCCCCAAGAGGGAAGGGAATCCCCCTTCTCCCTCTTTACGAGAATTCGGTAAACGAATTCATTGTGTGTGAGTCAATATTAATGTCTATTTTGGTTTCAAATTTGAGATTTGGCGTTTGGGTATGTCTCCTGCTCAAGGGTGGACTTGGAAGTCCTATGGTTGGGAGGAGAGCAGGATTGGGCTGCTCTATTAAGTTTTTGCAGGTTTATAAAGCGTCATTTGGATTTGCTAAAGAAGATTTAATTTCTAAGTTCCTTAGTGTATTGTTGTACATACAAAATTGCAGATTGAAAAGTGTCTCTATTGAATCTCAAAAAATACCAATGAATATTGTTCCTTACATTTCATGTTTTAATTTGTGAAATGTTTGCACAAACACAACACTAAATTTTATGTAACAATAATGCATTGTTAATTTTAATGTATTCGATAAGTAGGGTATTAAATACCAATGATTTTAGCCATTCTTTGTTAACATTATTATTTTCTTTTGTAAACTTAACTAATGAATAGCATTGGAAGAATCTAATTTGGAAATAAAATTCTTGTTCAAGTTGTTGCAGACAAGTTTCTAACGTTATATCCATATCATTAAGGAAACTTTTAATTAAGTGTAGTTGAATATCTTTATTTATTTTATTAATTTCTTCCTAAATTTAGTTATTTATTTATAATTTATTAGCTCGTTTTAGAGTGGTCATTACAGAAAATCACCATCAAAGCCTCATTGAGGACAACTATAGAGACAAAAGACTCTCAAAGATACATCACAGTAAAGAAACATTAGGACAGTCATGGTCATAGTCCTCTACAAGACTCCATGCACAACTCATTGTCTCTTTACCTTGCTATTAAATGATTGTCTTCTCAACAGTGCCAAATCATTCACTATGTAGATGAAATAGGTCTAGAGAATTTGAAACCTAAAGATACAATAAGAAACCACAGAGAACTACCTTCAAACTTATTCAAACTCGCCTTAAATCCATTTTCTTATGCAATCTGCTTCTTCAACTATTCATAACCATACCATCGAGTATGGACTGTCCCTGTAAGATTATCTTTAAACTTATTGTTTGCATGGTAAAGTTTTATTTACCTTGAAGTTGTCTCTTGTTGTCCTCCTATCCATGCACAACTCAATCCTTTCTCATCTGCCCGCTTGTACACTCAACAAGATAGACTTCTACTCAAAATCCATATACAAGAAGTTTCATGAGACAAGACAAGGAAATGACCTGATAGTTTATTATGGACAATACTTTAAAGGCATCCAACCATTGGCTGTGAGAGGGTTTCAAAGACAACAAACCTGCATCCACTCACCATATTTTTCATATTCTCTAGACTCTTTTCCTTAGCCTTTTTATGGTCTTAACAATCATACAAAACTATTTTCTGTTCTTCCTCTTAGTAGCTTTTAGCTTGGCATGACTGTATTTTTCTATATCTCGAGTCATTGTCATCATTAATTATGCATTAAACTATTTTTCACTGCCGTCCTTCAAAAAGTCCTTGAACTTCACAATCCATACAAAATCACTTTTTAAAACCTCAAGTTTTGAACCTATTCCCTCTTCAAAGAAAAACTTCATTTGAGCAAGCAATGGAAAGTTTGAAACCAAATGAGCTTTAAGTTTCTCTCATTCAATAACAAAACTTTCCATTGAATAAACTGTTTTGAAGGTCTCTTTAATACAATTGTCACTTGTGACAGTCGTGAGTTTCTTTGACCCATGACCATGAAACCTCACTACAATAAAAACTTTTAACAATGCATTTATTATCATGAATAAGAACTGTCATAAAGAATTTAGATAAACTACATTTTGACTTGACTTAAATTATGCTTAGATTTGGAGTGACAATCACTAGCTGACATCTAGCTCCTGTCCTTTGTTCAAGTGTATTTTTCTATCATATCTTGACTTGTTATTATATTGTGTCTTGGATGCTTTGAAGACTGACCTTCTTCTAGCCATTATCATGATAAAACTTTTTAGCTTTTCACAACATATTGATAGGCTAAAAATGCAACCTCTCTATCAAATCAACTCACCAATAGAACTTCTGATCATGACTATGCCCTTATGGCTTCATACTCTCCATTTGGTTGATTTCAACATCATTCCTATCCTCCTTTGTCATGAAGAGCATAGCTGTTACTACAAACTCATACCCTTGAGTCTGATAATGTTACTGAGCGTGAGGAATAACTTAGGAAGTTATTTGCTGTTGTCATCTACTGGTCATTTTAATAACTTCTACCCCCTTGATCGACCCTTCTACTGTTCCATGTAACCATCATGACACCAAACTACTACTTTTCCTTTATAGGTTGTGCCTGTACTAGTAAGAGATTCAACATATATCTCCTTAACATAAATGAATCTGTCAGCAATAGATTCATCCCATATTCTTTGTTTATGTTGTCTTAAGCCTATGGGAAAGATGCATCCCTAAAACTTCCACTTACTTCAACTTATACTAGATCAACCTTCCGAGGGTAGTGTAGTGAAGAGTTAACAATAGTGATCTTCTTTTCTACTTATTCTTCTTTGGATCATTAACAATTGATAGCATTGTCCTTGCTATGAAACAGTTTCCTTTGAATTTTAGTAAACTACTCCTCTGTTCTTCTCAATGAGTTGTGATACTTCAATAAACTTTTCTCTTGTCATATGTATAGATCAAGTTCACCTAAAAAATTCCATTGAGAACTGTGACTCAACCTTAGTCAGAGAATCACAATGGCCTAAGCTACCAGTGGCTCCCAAGAAGTGAAAGTAGGTTACCAATAACCTAAGTACTGGCAAACGCTCTTTAGAATTCCCCATTGAAGTCCCTAGAACCATGCCTTCAAGGAGGTTACATTCAGTTGTATGTATCCTTGCAGCAGAAATGAAGAATATTTTCCTCTGCCAATTTGACAGTGGCAGTCCTCTTGTTGATTTGATGATGCATTATGTACTTTATAACATTAGTAATGACCGTTATGGAACACTACTGCCACTGCTATGCACTTCATAGATGGTTTCTTCATTTTGATTTTCAATCATTTTAATACAACTTAAACCACAAGATGATTGAGGAACTCCAACTACTTCATACACCATTGAACCCATCTTAGAATACTCAGCAGATGCTACAATAGTTACAAGAAAAAATATTTGTACCTTCCTTTGGAAAAAATGATCCTTATCAAGGCTGCACTGATATAGCAGAACTAATGATACTGCTTAATAATTGTGTGCTTCTTTCACTTGTTCAGATAACACCCCATTGAATATTTGAAAGTTTTTAAAAAGGATTTCTACTTGTGCGTTCAACCTAATTCTTTATATAATCCCCTGTGACTGTATTTGCATACCCAACTGTCTTTTTGATTGTCCATGCATGGACTATCCTCCTTTTCATAATCACCAAGCTATCCTTATCTTTTGCACGGTTAGGACCTTGAACTTGGTGACTTATGAGTATTAAAAGCTACATCTTTGATGTGGACTGTCTTTCAATACTTACATTGTCTATCCTTGTAAGCTTGTACAGATTTCATAAACTCGTTACTCTTGTTTTAAACCTACCCAAGACTATGCCAAACCCTTCAAAGTATTGCTACTATTAGGTCCATTATTTCATCATTTTTATTACCATCTTGGATCATTAAAGATTGCACTCTTATAAGCCCTAACTTACACTATGCATCCAACACTCACTATGAAAACTAAAGCTACTAACAAGAGGTGTTTGAAATCATTTGGACAATAGCTAAGAAATCTTTCAAGAAAATGTGCCAACAAAACTCTTCCTTCAGACTCAACTTTTGGGACAGGGATGCAAGAAATGAAGCCAAAACTCATGAAAGCATCTACAGCTGAAACAATATAAAACCCTTCCTTTTAGGAGGCCCTTGGAACACGTGGAAAAAATGAATGAGTTGTTTGAATCTTTGTTTCACAAGCATCTGCAACATGATACACACCTTATCCACCATCTGCAACGTACCATGCTCCTTCTTAGTCCATGCAACGTGGGTGTATTCCTCATAGACTTCTTCAACAACTGAACTATAAACTCTAAATTTCTGCTATGTGGGTCTTCACGAGAGAAAACTGAAAACTTTCCTTTACACTTGGCACCGAAGACTTGATATTTCATTTATTTTTCCATTTTGCCTAAACGTGTCCTTCTCAATTTTCTCTTACATACATAGACTTAGTCTAGGTACTGCTTTTATCTTTTTGCAAATTTCCATTACAAGCTCCTTTTTACCCCTTTACATTTATTTAAGCTTATTTTTATTTTGATCTAAAGGATAAAAATAAGCTAACAATAAGATAAGATCTAATGACAACTAGTAATTTCTAGAAAGTGTTATTTGACTTTTATCCGAAGAAAAGAGAAAGTTATAAAATAACCCTTTAGAATTAAAAGGGATATATAAAATAAATGATATTATGATCCTTTTGGTTAAAAAAAGAGATTAATAAAGAAAATGCATAAAAAATCTTTAAAAAGGGGAAATATAATTATTTATTAAAATAATCATTAAAAGACAACCTTTGTGAAAGGGTGTGATAGTTTGGAAACCACCCCTTAAGGCTTATATAAGTATTTTTGTGAGACTTGGAAAGACATTCAAGCATGGAGAACATTCAAGGAAGAAGAATATTCAAGGAAGAAGGAGGTGGTTTGTGAGCTATGGACAAGATGGAGAAGGGTGCACATCCATAGTGTGTGTCCAACTTGGGGTACAAGAGGGTGCACTCAGGATAGTCCTGACCAGGGCTTGTTTTACATGTTGAGTAATTACGTTGGAGCATGTTGTGCACAATGTTGAGCATTGTTACAATGAAACTAACACTCATGTAGAGCGACGAAGTTCGCTTATCTCTCCCAAATTGCTCCATGGCAAGAACCAGTACCATTGACATCTTCCTAGGGTGTGAGTGGCTTTTCCAAGTGTTATTATTTAGATAGGTATTAAAACCATTTATTCTAAATTATATATAATAATAATAATAATAATATATGATTTTGGTGTTAACGTATATGAATTATATGGATGTGTATTCAATTTATTAACCATCTATATATATTATCCTCTATATTGATTATTCACATCCATTTTAATAATATTGTAGTTTTTAAATTACCATTATTCTAATATTTAATCCACTAAATCCGCTGCTAACACTAAAATAACTTTGGAGGAAAAGTGACACCACATTTGGTATTAGAGCCTAATGATCAAGTCTTTCTTTTTTTGAATTTTTCTTTATGTTTTGAAGTTCTATATCAACCAGTCTTTAAAATGTTCCTTGTATGTGTCTATCATTATACATTTGTCCTAAAACTTGAGTCATTAGACTTGATTCTATGATACCTAACTTATAACCTTTGTCCATAAGCTAATCAATAGGATTTATCTATGTGCTTTTAAGTAAAATATGAATTTGCATAGTTATTTGTGTGTCCATTTGAGGGTCACATCTATTGTTAAAGCCCTAATAAAAATTTTATTTCCTATCCTAAATTATTTTGTATTAATATTTAGTGGTTAGTTTTCAATAGTAATGGAGTGGAAAATTTGTTTACATTTTTAAGAAAAAAAAGATCAATTCTTTGAGTTTTAAAGAGTGGATACATATGATGATGAAACATTTTTTAATCTTAAATCTTATCTATTACAATAGAATATATTTCACAACACCATAGATTCGACTTTGATACTAAATGAATTCCAATTTATACAATGGCCAATAAAGACTTCTTTCCATTTATTATTCATTATAACTTATATGTTCCATGAAGAAAACCTTGTGTTCAATTTAACAAATTGTTTGAGCTTTAATTTCTTAAAACTTAAACCACTCGATTATGATTTGGAACATAGATGCCATGCCTCTCTATATCAGTGCAAACTTTAGGTTCAAGTTCATAATGCTTGGTATCCAAAGTTGGGAGCAATTGTAAATAGTCTATAGGCCCCTTCACTAAAGAAACATGTAAACATGTATCTCAGATTGGAAAGGTTGAGACCTCTTGCATTGTGGGTCATGTCTCTACAAGGTGTCGTCCAATCGCATGTCTCCAAATGGGTTAGAAAGCTGTCATGAAGGGAAGTCTCTTATAAGTCGACCATTCCTTTATAAGCCCGAATAAACAAAGATTCCATTGCTGGTCTTTGATATTGTTATGGGCCTACCAAAATATGTAAGAAACGAAACCAAGACCAGGCACATTAGCTACTTGATAGCACTTCAGGAGAAACATTATCTCATAAGTGTAATGATTGTAGGGCATTCACAAATTTAGACAAGTGTTAAAAGGCTTTAGGGGCTTTCTGACAAATGACTATATTCCCATAGTGGCAATGTTTGAACATGTATGAGACATCGATAAAAACATAAATAATAATAGAGTTTGATAAATGTTGTAGTTGAAATTATCATGTAGCCATGTGTAGGAGCCACTAAATAAACGATCAAGCAAAGAAATTTGATAGATGTCTGTTTAGTTTTGGACACCCCACATAGCATACCCTGGAGAAATGACAGGAAACTTTGAATTCCTCTATAGCCTAGAAATATGAATGGGTCAGGAACAGGTGAAGGGATAACTGCAGATACCTCCAACCAAATTTTCTCCTGTACATAATCTTTACATCCCTTTTTCTTCTGGGCTTCTTTCTCTGAGTTGTTCTACCTCACCATACTTTATGTCGGGAGATTCTTAGAACATAGTTTTTCCTGAATATTCAATAATTCTTACAAATTTACAACTATTCTTTAATCACATCAGTTTGATTTCTTTATTCAGAGTACATGTTATTTTTATCTCCTTCGTGCTAAACATTTGTTGTAATTAGTTTTTACTTGTTTGATATTGACAATAATCAGCAAAGTAGTTTTCTAGAGATGAATTGTGTAGGCTGGGAAGAGTCTATGTTGTGTTAGTTCTGACATACGGAAATTCATCATCAGCAATTTATTGATGGAAAATTCACAGCTAGCAATTTATAGTCATGAAAAATTCACTGTCAAGTAAAATTCACTGTCAGCAATTCACCGCGGTAGAAAATTAACTGCTTTAATATTTTATTTTACTTGACGATGAATTTTTCGTTGATGAATTTTCTGTACCGGTAAATTGCTGAGTGTGAATTTTCCGTCGATAAATTGCTGCAATGAATTTTCCTACTATTTCAAATGAATTTAACAGATTCATGGTGAGCAACAAGCCATGTTATGAGAATATATTCAAAGATGCAAAAAATTATTTAATCATTTCCTTGTCCCAATACATATTGAAACTCCATTCATAACTATTCATTATCTAACTTCTCATCATTAGTCCATTCGATGAACACGAAGTTCATATTCGTCATCGGCTAACTGAATGTTCCTTTTATTTAACTCAAATATACAAGGTGTGTTTTCTCAAAACCAGTACTACTTGAAAATAAAAAATATTGATCACTTTCTTCAATTGGTTGCACACTTGCCATGAGTTGAGAACTTTGAAGAGGGTTTTGGGTCTGCCTTGTCCCTGACTTGGATTATGAAGAAAAGACGGGACAAGCTGTATTTATTGTAATCCATAAAAACAGGCTGCTAGAGCAAGGATGAAGTGGTGTTGAAACTATGTAAATAGAAAGTGATGATATTCCTTTTTGCAGCCCCTTTCTCAGATTAGTTAAAGGCTCAGATAGAATATTTAAATCTACAAACTTCATGGCATGTCATAGGGTTGTAGCATAAAAAATTGTATATATTTGCAATTTCATACTGCATTGAGTCGTCACTAGTGTTTCCATACAAAAATAGTTTCATTCCTTGGAATAATATCAGGACATTATAAAGGCAAAGGTCAACTGTGTATATTCGTTGAGTTAAATTAGGTTGGAGCATTTGTCTAGGTAACATGACGTTAGTTCATGATTATTATGTCTCAAATTTATTGAAAAGTTATTTAACCTATTCATGAGTTACAATTCTAGTTTTTAAGCTGACTCATATGATTATGATCCTATTTGTATGTGTGAGTTCTATGAATTTGAACATGGATTTTAATAAATCTATCATTTAATTTGAAGGGTCTATTACCTATTTTTTTTAAAGTAGTAGTCTTTAGTGCATAGGAACTTCTTTTGGATTAAACTTAAAGGATTTAGCCAAAGGATATAAAGTCGTATTGTTGTGCTGAGGTACATATCCAAGGAAGTCTATAGGTTGTTTATATCCAGTGTATTTTTTTTATAACCATGTCAAGATCTTGATAGTTATAATCCTAAGAGAGATTTAAAAAAAAACGAAAACCTTTAGTTTTTGTGTCTAGGTTTATTTTGTAAATTTGGATGGTGAATTTCAAAGATAGTAATAATATACTAATTTTTAACAAAATTGACCTATAGGTTTGCCTAATTCTAACTTAGGTTATGTTGTGTGGCCATAACCCATAGGTCTTAGGATTTTTTGTTTTTTTTTTAAATGAGTAATGTTAAACTATTAATACATTAGTCAAAATAATACAATTTTTTTATAATAAGAAACTAAAATGTTTCTATTAGCCTTAGACATGAGGACATGTCAAAATTTACAAGGGGAGAAACCACATCTAATTTTTAGAAATACTCATAATTGCTCTTTCATATGTGGATTAGATTGACCAAATATATTAAAAATTTTATTTGTCCATTTGAAGAGTCTATAGTTGAAACAATATTAAAGGACATAGTGAATGCCTTAACTTATCTTCACAAGTTAGAATTCGTTTATAGAGATCTCAAGCCTAACCACATTTTGGTAGATAATGGTGCCATCGTCAAATTGACAAATATTAGACAACATTTTTGTGAATAAAAATGGGAAGCTCAACAAAAGGATTCTATATGGTTTCTTGGGATCACTACTATAGAGCTTTCTTGTGATGAACCTCGATGGATGGAATTATTGACTAATAGACTCCATAGGATATGAGTCTATGCAAATCATCATTGTTATAGTCAAATAATCATTTTAACCAATCATTACTCTTGGGTTAAAAACAAGGAAATATCATACTTAATGTTTCTCTACGAAGTACTCAATGCATGATAATAGTTTACTCATTGTTAAGATACCTAGAGATATTACCATGTTTTAATTCTATTGTACCTTGTTATTGGACTTGATCAACCCAATAACTTTGTGCATATGTTGAAATATTTGAACTCTTTTTAGGGGAACTTTTTACTTGTTTTCCATTATACTTGATATATATGAAAAGAGGATACTCATGTAGTCTGGAATGCATGATTATCATCTTAGAATATATTTTGAGTATATATAGGTTATATATAGTTCAAAAAGGAGTGACTACATAGTATGGGATATGAATGTCATTCAGTAGGTAAATGTTATGTCAACACATAATATTTTGTAAATTTATTGTTGAAGATTCACGTAAGTGGTTAAAGATAATGGGTTACACAATTTTTTTTTAATAAATTTGAAAGATATGTGAATAACATATTGACTAGCATTTGTTCTTTGATTTTAAATTCTTGATATGTATGTATTTTTTGTCATAATTTTGACTAGAAAAATGACTCTCTTGTAATTACTTGTTAATTTAAAATACAATTTAAAAAAAGGGAGATATTTATGAATTAAAGGATGTAGATGAAGTAAATATCTATATAAAACATTATGAAGAATAGAGATACTCAATATTAGTTTCTTCAATTATTGATTATGTATTTTTGAGTTGTGACACAAATGCATCTCATGCTACTAAGGACAACAACTAATTTACAAGGGGAGAAATGTTATGTGACTTTTCCCCAAGAGAAGAGAAAGTTATAAAATAACCCTTTAGAATTCAAAGGGAGATAGAAAATAAGGGATATTATGATCATTTTGGTTAAAAAAAGAGATTAATAAATAAAATGCATAAAAAATATTTAAAAAGGGGAAGAATTATTATTTAATAAAATAATCATTAAAAGACAACCTTTGTGAAAGGGTGTGATGGTTTGGAAACCACCCCTTAAGGCTTATACAAGCATTTATGTGAGACTTGGAAAGGCATTCAAGCATGGAGAACATTCAAGCAAGAAGGAAGTGGTTGGTGAGTGTAACATGCCCATTGTTCTACACAGTAACTTTCCTATGTTCTAACCTCAAGTAAAAGTTTCAAGCATCTAACCATTAAGAGCAATAATTTTTTTTTTCATATAAAATATAACATTCACATTTGAAATAAACATCTTTCCAAACTTTCTCCATTGCATTATATCAAAGTATTACAACTTTCAAATATATAGAGATATCATAGTAAATAATTCATGAGAACATTTCTCTTTTATAGTCTTTCCATAGACATGGATATAAAATACATATACAAGTCTCCATTGAGCTTATTGGAAATAAATGTATGAATGGTCCAGGTATCTTCCATCAAATCTTGGTCACCAACTAATGAGGAGAAGCATCACTAAAGCACTTTTCTGCCAACCTTGGACTAATTGTGGTCCCCCACACATCTATCAAACTGATAGATGGCCCTACCCTTCAATGAAGAGATTGGTTTGGTAACCTCATAATAACTTGACCTTTTTTAAGCTTGGTGGTGTGTCTTGAATGTTTTTAGATCTGTCATACAATGGCTACAACCTACACATATGAAAATCCTTGTCTAGTACATAAATTTGAAACATAGTGAATTGGCAATGTAAATAGTGGAAACTTACACTACTTTGGCCAAATTATTCATCACCCAAAATTATGGAGTGGATGTCACACACTCAGCCACCTTCCTAGCTCAATTTGTATTTGACCATTCATAACCTATGCATAGGCTATCCCCTTCACTGGATTATCCTAACCCCAGGAATAACCTATTACCTCTATGTTTATCTAAACACATCTACTAAGTAAATCATAGTAACTCTAAGACTTAACTAGTTCAAAAATTAGCTATGTAAGCTATATCCCTAATATAGTATTTATTCCCATTATATCTACCCATTATTTAATATGAAATATGTATAAACTCTTCAAGTAATATAGATATTTATACTAAGTACAACAAGCTTCCTTTCACCTTCAAAAAAGAATAGAATAATATTTCCTAATAAGCAATTGAACTAATTCCCCAAACAAAACAAACAATGACACACAATCTTTTCAAATACATAAAACAAAGTATAAAAGAGTAGGAATCAGCATGTCTATTTATGCAATGCTCCAATTGATCAATTTGGTTTCCTAACATAGCCTTCCCAAATCAACAAGCAACTCCCAAATAACTTTCTCCACTTTACCAAAGACTCCCTCTTAATTCTCTCAAAAAATCTCACAACTCAAGAAATCAGAATATAATAACTCCAAAAATCACAGCAAGAATGCATATATGCATCCCTATTAAGGTAGATATCTCCTCTATTTATACACAAAGATCAAAAACTAAAGGCTAGAAACAAGGTATCAAGAATGACACTTCTTAACTCAAATGATTTAACTCAACAAGCTTAAGAAAATGTGGCAGCTATAATCGTTGTACAATAAACACATGCACAACCATGGTGAATGAGTCACTTTTCTCAAATGAACAACAAGTATGATAATAAAAAATGAAAGGTAATTATCTTCTACAAGTTGACTTACTTGGCCAACTGCACACTTGACCATTTCCCATTTTTTATAATGCTTCATAATTTGGAATTGATATTGCAAATTAGACTTCTAATTGATTCATGCCTCTCACAAGTTGGTGCCACATTGTTCCTACATGCCCTATTCCTTTGGCTATAGTTTGCAATGACCAGGTCAAAGTTTTCTTATGCATGGATATTCATCTTTGTTGTTGCATTGAATTAGTCTTTAGTAGTTTACTTACACGTTGGTTGGCATATGAAACCACGCGCTTTACTTCACACTGCCATATTTCATTAAACTCAACACTTTTAAATGCTTTAGACATTACCAATATTTATATGTTGCTTTATGGACTATTCTCTTATCTATTGTTACAAATAATACTTATCTTTTTCTATGTTTAAAATGTTATGCGCTATAGATATCATTATTATATATATATATAATATAACATATATATATTTATATACATAACATTTTAACATATAAATAAGTATATATATATGTATATATATATATATATATATATATAAAATTTACAAGTTTATACAGTTGTATCATTCGATATACAAATACACATATGTATTCTTATATTTCATATATAATAATGTATGTGTATATATATATATATATATATGTATGTATTTACTCATATACTATACATATATCATACTTTGATATTTAAACACATATTTAAACAATCATATCAATCAACATATATACATGGAGTGTATATATATATATATATATCACCTTGTCCGATTGGTATTCCCATGTATATGGGTAATTCGTCCATGACCATGCACATATATGTCTATCTATGTATACTCATGCACATAATTACTCATGTGTATGAGTTTATCATTGACACATACATATATATATATATTTATGTATATATCCTATTGATTAAATAGAAACACATAAAGAACTCACACATCACAAAGAGACTCAACATTCCAAACCCTAAACAAGAATGTTCACAAATAAAACCTCAAGCAAGACTAAAGGTAACTTACTATTTCTCAAACTATTATCCTAACATGACCCAAACTAGAAGTGTGTGTGTGAAAGCTCAATTTAGGTCTTTATCAAAGGTTACTAGACCAAGTTCTTCTCCCTAAGTGATGCTCCCCCTCTCTTCAGGAGGATTGATTTAATTCCTGCATCCAACTAAGTACATTGCAATATTAGTCAGCTGAAAACAATACATTCATTTGGATCAAATATTTCACAATCAGAATCATTTCATAACATCAAATTAAATCAACATCCGTTCTTCACATAAAACATAAATACATCCATTTAAAGCATTTTCACCCAACTAAGTAAAATTAAATGAGTAGTGGCATGAGGTGTAACATATTCCCCCCTTGTGAATCGCCGTCTCCAATGATTTTAAGTAGTTGACATAGATGTAAACTATAAGCATAAACATATTAGAATTGTCTTTCAAAAACTCTCAAAAGCATGTAAGACATGTGAGGAAACTTCTTCTTAATCTCAACATAGTCTTCGTAAGTGGAAAAATCTTATGCATATTGGTCCCACTGGACTTTGCATTGCAGAACTTCTATGTTACACAAGCAAAGCTTACGTGTTCTGAAGAGGCTCGATTGTTACCACTCTTGGGTCATATACCTGGAGTTTCCATCAGAGTGATCTGGTATTCAACTTGTCGATTATCCACTACTACATGGATCCTTTGCTGAAACACAACCCATTGAGGAGGAAGTGAATTACCATGTGGTTGCAAACTTGATGGTTTGTTGGGACATTGATTAGAAAAATGATCCCCACCACATGTAAATCATCCATTTACTAGTCCTCTCCTTTTTACTGGCCTTTCAAAATTGCCACCATTTCCTCCAGCTTTGTTATAGTTACCATTGTTGTAGTTGTTGAAGTTGTTTCCCCACCAATATTTCCTTGGCTCATTCCAATTATTACGGGATCCTTTGTCCCCTTGCCTCTAAAATTCCTCTAGTACCCTTTATTAAAATTCTTTGGAGCTTTATTAAATTGAGACCCTCCAAACTTCTTTTGATTCCTCTCTCGTTAATTCAAGATGGCTTTGAGATTTTTCTTTTTCTTTATTTCCTTCTCATATACTAGGTCCACAGTGGTCGAACCATATACATCCTCTTCTACACCTATTTGGTCATGCATACCCATAATGAACTTCCTAATATGAAATTTCTCATCTTTTTGGTACATTGGTACATACCTCAAGAGACAAGTGAACTTATCCTAGTATTCATTCATTGACATATCTCCTTGCTTAATATTCTATAAATCTATGAGCTTTTGATCGAAAAAGAGTTGGGGTAACCACCTATTTTGAAAAATATCAACAAACTCATTCCAGGTCAGTTTTAAGGAATTGATTCTAAGTTCCATTTTCTTGTTCATCCACTAGTTAGAGGCTTCTCTTGCTAATTGGAAAGATCCCCACACAAATTTAGTGACTTCAAAATAGTTCCTTATTTCAAAGTACTTCTCCATTTGAATTAACAAAGCCTCAACTTCTTCTCCGCTAGTGCTTCCTTTGAATTCAGGAGGGGTAATATTTCTCATATGCCTAGATAATTCAATTGCCAAATATCTTCTCTTAGTTCCCTCAGAATATGATTGAGTTCTCTCACTTTCTTGGTCCTTAGATTTAGTGTGGTTTCTAGAATCCTCCCCTTCTTCCTCATTTTTGGGAACTTATTCATTTTCTTTGTTGTGTGGGACTTCTTCTTCCACTATTTCATTTCCCCTCACTTCTTGTTCAAGGTTTCCTATCCTTGCATTAGTTTCATCCATTATTGGTAGAAGTCTATCCAACTTGGCTTCGGTATTATCCAGACCTTGTCCAACTTCTTAACTCACTCCAGGATTAGTTCTTGTCCTAACCATTGTCTTAAGTAATGTTATACTTGGAGGTTCATCTTTAATTAGATCCTATCATGGTTTACTAAATGCATAGGAAAAATTTTCAAAAGAGAAAATAATCACATAAAATTTCATTGAGGTTTTCATACAATTTTTTTGATAAAAACACATTCTTTCAATTATTCATAAGGATTTCAATATCCTTCCTTTACATAGAATGACTATTTAAATAGTCAAGAGGAGAGTATCCATCAGATTCACTCTCAGATACATAACTACATGGGATGTAACCCTCTGATTTTTGCTCATCTCTATCCCAAAAAAGATAGTAACCCTCAAATTTATCTTTTGATACATAGTTTTAGGGTATGTATTCCTCAGATTCTCTACTAGAGGCTATAAAAATAGCTTCAACCATAGGTACTACACGATGGTTCCTAAATATCATGCGAGATTGACACTACATTTTGAGAGCATATCCCTAGAAAGTGATAACTAGTTTGACCTGACTGTTGAGAAAGATGGTAAGTTGTTGAAATTGGCTTCATCTCTCATCCTTCTTTTCTCTTGACTAATCTGTGATAGAGCATGATTGATCATCTCAGTATCACTTAGCTAGATGGAATTGTCATAGTTGGTTCCCTCAATGGTATGAACAAGGGATTATTTTTCTTTCTTGGCCCGTAGGTAGTGCTCATTTTCGATCACTGAATTTCTTGAAGTTAATCTAAGATGCACCATCTTGGAACAAGAATTTCAAAACATTAGTCTCATAATGTTGGAAGGGAAAAATAGCGAGCACATAGGTTCGAGAGCTGAACCTAGTAGCTTTGATACCACGTGTAACATTCCCATTGTTCTACACGATAAATTTCATATGTTTTAACTTCAAGTAAAAGTTTCAAGCATCTAACAATTAAGAGGAATAAAAATAGCTTTGATACCATGTGTAACATTCCATCAAAGGAAAAGTCATCACAAATCAATTAGTAGAGGCACCCATTTATGTAGAGAATCTATTGGTGTCTAAATTCCTTGATGAGTCAGTATTTATCCTATACACAATAGATCATTGGAAGATGTACTTTGACGGTTTCCACACACATCATGGATCAAGGGCTGATATTATTTTTATCACCCCACAGGGGGAATACATTCTAAAATCATACCAACTATATTTCTCATGTACCAATAACATTGTTGAATATGAAGCTCTCATCACATGACTCAAAATAGTAGTACAATAGAAAATCCTGGCACTAAAGGTCTATAAGGATTAACAACTAACCATAAACCAAGTCAATGATGATTATAAGACCAAGGACAACAAGCTCACTCCTTACAAGAATATGGTAGAATATCTCAAGGATTTCTTCATCGATATCACATTTGAGCAGATACCCCAAATGAATAACTAAGGAGTTGATGCTATGACGACTATTGGGTCCTTGTTAGATATACCAATGAACACTCCTAAATGTGAGTTCCTCATTGAGAATATTCTTGTCCCAGTTTTTGAGGTACCAGAGTCTGAACTCATGTGTGAAATCATTGGTCTCAGTGATCCCTAGTATCATGATATATTCACCTACCTAAACAGAGGAATCCTCCTAGCTAACATTACCTCAAACCTCAAGGAAACCTTTATCAAAAATTCATTCTGTTTTGTTATCCTTGGCAATACCCTTTATCGTAAAAGTCTCAAGGGGAAATTATTGTGATTCCTTAACCTTGAGCAAGCTTTGATTGCATTAACTAATGTACACAAAGGCATTTTTGGATCACATTCGAGTGGTATGACCTTGGCAAAGAAACTGTTGAGGATAAGGTACTATTGGCCTACCATGGAATGAGAAGCTGACTAGTATGTCAAGAAATGTATACAGTGTCAAATACATGGGGACCTCATCCATGCATTGGCTCAAGAACTTTAATCTATCATTACACCTTGGCCTTTCTCATAGTGGGGACTTGACCTCATAGGAAATATTACACCTACCTCATCCAATGGTCACAAGTTTATCATTATCACCACTGAGTATTTTACAAAGTCGGTTGAGGAAATTCCTATGAACTATATTATGGGAAAGAAAATATCCAAGTTCATCCTAAACTACCTTATTTTTCACTACAGTGTTCCACAATCCCTTATCTCAGATAATGGAATACCTTTAAAAAACTAGGATGTTCGTGATTTGTGCCAACGATTGAATATCCAACACCGATTCTCTACCCCCTATTACCCCCATGGCAACGATCAAGCAGAGGCCTCAAATAAAACCATGTTGAAAATTCTTAAGAAGATGGTCAATGAAGCTGGCCATGATTAGCATATGCAACTAAACCTTTCCTTATGGGCCTACAAAACTAGTATCCACATTCCCATAGGTGCTACCCCCTTTTCCCTAGTATATGGATTTGAAGCTATCCTACCCATTGAGGTCGAGCTCCCACCACTAAGAATATCCTTACAAAATCTTATTACTAATGAATAATATAGGGTGTCATAGTTGAATGAGCTAAAGTTGACAAATGAACGTCATTTGGATGCTTTGAATCATTTGCAAGTTTATAAGAAATGATTCAAGAGGACTTACAATAAGAAAATCAAAACTTGATCCTTCTAGGTTGGAGAGATTGTTTTTGAAGGAGAATCAAAGGAATGTACCTAATCTAGAAGGCAAGGGGAAGCTTCAACCCAACTAGTTGGGACCCTTCATAGTCACAACAATTTATAGGTTAGGAGCATATTAGTTATCAACACTTGAAGGTGAACCCTTGCAAGAGCCCATCAAAAAATCACATCTCAAAAAGTTTTATGCCTAGGCTTGTAAGGTATAAATCCAAAAATCCAAAATAAAAACAAAAAAAGGATTGAAAATAGTAAATATAAAATAATTTTCCTATAGTGAAAACCACTTCGGTGGTGTTTTGGGCAAGTACCTTGGTGAAAACCTGGAAAATAGGTGCCTTGTATAAATAAACACTATCCATCCATCATTGGCTTTTTTGGATTATCATGCTTCACTTTCCATCACATTCATCCTTCATCCTATTTTATCATATTCTTTCCATCGCTCGTCTGTGTCCGTATCATAGCTAGAGAATAGGTAAGTATCATATTCCCCTTTAGTACTACTTGACACATTTCTAAGGTGAAATTTTCCTACATATATCGAGGTAGTCTATCACATCACGCTGGGGGCATTTGCCTATACTTGCATTGGATTGGGTTTGTGTATATTCTTAAAGCTCTTTTGTAACATTAAAAAATCCAAAAACACTTGCAAAATCCTCAAAAAATCCCCAAAATAGGTCAAAATAAAAAATAAAATCCAAAAACATTCAAAAAATTGTATAGTTCAAAAATCCAAAACTTCCAAATCACATAAAAATCCCCAAAATAGGTCAAAACAAAAATAAGTCAAAAACATGGTTGTCGAACTATGTTGTATTTGAGCTTGAATGTAGGCAAGGGAATTATCAATGTGCCCCCAAGGAATTAGGCCAGTCCTTAGGAGTTCATCATAATAATCTGACAGTTCATCTAGTGTTCATATCTCATCAATAAACAGTTACTAGTCAAAGTTAGTTGAACTACGAGGTCTTTGTGTGTATAACGTAGGTAATGCTAATCATTGATCAGCCCTCGAGGCCCTAGGTTAGTCCCCTTATGTTTGGTTCATGGTTAAAATTTCAGAAAAACACAAAAAAAAAGAAAACTTGAAAATCAAAACATTTGTGAAACAACCCAACATATAAAAATAGCCTCAGAACATTGTGAAAACACCAAAAAAATTGAAATATTCCAGAATATCCAAAACCACCCATCCCATTTCGCTTTCACTCATGATAAGATTCCATCCATAATAAATGTTCGTCATCTTCAACCTTTGGTAAAACAAATTGAAACAAGTGTGGCACTTTGTAAAGTGTAGGCATAAATGTAAAAGTATTGAGTCTAGATCATCAGGTAAAAAATTTGATCAACATTTGTATCAACACCCTATCATCCAATTGGTTTTTAATCATCTAATAAAAATTTCCTAAGATGCATCCTTTTGACAATGGACATTAATATCAGGAATCATCATAGTTTTAGTCTTGGCTAAAGGTATGAAGAACATTGACTCATTTGTTCACATGGTCTTTTATTGTGATTTATCTTATTGCACTCATTCCAATGACCTCTCAATGATATCTATCAAAATGATTTAGAGAGAAAGGATGGGGCATTGATCATTATCTTTCATTTGTTGTGCTTGTTGAATGATCTTGTAAAATAACATTGGCGAATACTTGCTTTGTTGGGTGTTTATGGAGGGTGTTTTGGGCAACTTGTTGACTATTAAATTGTTAGGTTATGCCTCTCTATGTTTTGTTCCGAGATGTTCAATTTTTTTGAAGTACATCCTAGCAAGGTTTCTGTATGTCGGGTATGAACAAGAATACTCCTATCTATTTGTAGAGTCAAATTCCATCACACTAGATACAATTCCATCTTGGTTATCCATACCTTGATGCATCATGTCTATGTGTTTTATAAAAATAATGAATAATATGTTGTTAATATCTCAATCCTATGAAATAAGAAAATCATCTCTCCCATCACCATATCTGATAAAGTCTCGAATGATCATAGGCTTGTTGGACTTCTGAATCAATCTCAAAATCAATGGTTAATCAATATCCATCTCATTCTTCTACTCCTATCCATCTCATTCTTTTATTCTTCTCTTCTTTACTAACATTTCTATCTAGGTATCAAATCTATGTGATATATCAAAATATACATGGGGCTATCCATGGTGGATGACTATCTATGCATCATAAAAATTGTCTACATCAAATATCTGATCTTTCTAAAGAATTATCTTTTGTCCTCTAATAAGTAGAACCAATCCTCTCATTATTTTATCATGATCTCGATTGGAAAATTCAATTTTTTTCTCAAACTCTTGAGGGGGAAGTGCACCAACATAATTCCTTCTACTAGGGCAATAGTGAGGCATCCAAAAAAATCAAGATTTTTTGAATTTTTGTTCTAGATAGTAGTGTTGATCTTGAGAAGCTCTAGTCTTTGAACCAATGTAATAGGTACCTTGCTTCAAAGAGGGAAAAAATGTAGACACTTAAAATCATCCTGATCGATATTACACATTTGAAATGGATTATTAACACCATTTCATCCTGAATCACCTCTTTTTTAACTATTTAATTAAATGATCTAAATTGTTTAATTAAATTTATCATTTTCTCCTATTAATCAAATAATCAATTTTATTGGATTAATTCATCCCCCTTCATACTAATTTTCATCTCATTTGATTAGATAATGCAATTATTGAATTAAACTCCTTATGTCTTCCCATTTGATTAAATAACTCTAACTATTTAATTAAATGTCACAAATCTCCCCTTTTGTTAAATAAATAAATTATTTTATTAAAAGTCCTTATTCCTCCAACTTGCACAACTAATTAATTTTCTCAAATGAATTAAATAGTCAATTTCCCTCACACTTGCATGAGAATATTCCCATGTAATATTCCTCCTTCATTTACTTTCTCTCACACCAAGCCTTAATGGCTCTTACACCAAGCCTTAATGGCTCTTACATAAGCCTTAATGGCTCTTACACCAAGCCTTAATGGCTCTTACATAAGCCTTAATGGCTCTTACACCAAGCTTTGATGGCTCTTACACAAGCCTTTACTTCCTCTTACACAAGCCTTTAATTATTCTTACACACTCTCTTCCCAAAATGTGCTTACACATCCCCATCACATCTCTTCTCCTTGTGACACTTGTCACAAGGTTAATCATCCTTCAATCCTCTCATCAATTAGCAACCATTGATTGGGAAAATGAATCTCAACCCTTGATTCAACCATTTTCCCTATAAATAGAACTCACTTTTATGAGAAAGGGATCCACTTTTTGAAGCAAAGTTATGCTAGACTCAATTTCATCCTCACTATCATCCATTTTCACCATTGGAGCTCTAATCTTGCATCCACTTGCATCAATCTTCATCCATAGCTACAATCTTGGAGCTTGTTTCATCAAAGGGATTGGAAAAGGGCCAATATTCCATATCAATATGGCACCAATCCCCCTATGGGATGAGGTTTGGGGTATTTAACTTGGTTTCATTCATGTATTGCTTGTTATTTCATGCTTTGTGTTAATGGTTTCCATGTTTTATGCTTTCAAGTATCTCATAGGGAGGTTGGCTCAGCTTAGCTAATGTGACTAATTTGTTTGTGTTTTAATCATGTTGGTTGGGGTTATTATAAAACTCACACTATATCCTTACCCCTTTGATATAGGAGCATTCACATGCCTCCCTTTCCCATAAAATTTATTGTTCCAAAATTTGATAAATACTAGGGAAAGGGTGACCTCATTGAACACATACAAGAGTTCCATACAACATCCTTAGATGTGGCACATGAGCATACGTACCTCATGAGAATTTTTCCATAGAGTTTGGGAGGACAAGCCCTCAAATGGTTTACACACTTTCCTTTAGGTATAAAAACTTGGAGTGAACTTATGGATAAGTTTATCACACACTTTTCATACAACACATCAACTGATATAAACATTACCCATTTATGCAAAGAAAAACAAAAAGATGGCAAAACCTTCACATCATTCTTACAAAGATGGCAAAGACTATCCAACAAGTGTGCCTTTCATATACCAGAGAAAAAATTGGTCCAGATCTTCGTTGAAAACATCAATGAGGAGGTCCTATTCCACTTACGAATCTATTGTTCTAACACATTTGGTGATGTGATATAAAAGGGGTTATCCAGCGAGAAAGCCTTTATAGAAAAGGGGTTGCAATTTTTTTTAAGGAGAATAACAATTATTCTTCTAATTTAAAACCAAATTAGAACAAATTTTGGTCATAGAACAAAAACATGATGAATGATAGCACGATAGATGAAAAAATCGTTAATAAACCTCATCCTATGTTAAATCTAAAAGGACCCACAACAATGAATACTAATAAAAATCTATAGAATCAAGAAATAATTGCCAATGTGGCTCAAAATAACACACCACATGGTCCTCCTAGGGCCCTTCAATTGAGAAAAAATTATACTCCCTTTGGGGAACCCATTGAGTCAATTTTGAAGAAATTGCTCCAAAATAATGTCATCCAGTTACTTGAGATTAGACATTATGAGCTAGGTCCATTCAAATCAACCTGGTGAAATTATAATGATTTCTATGAATATCATAGAATTAAGGGAGACAAGACGTCTGCCTACTTTTAATTAAAAAACCTTATACAAGATCACATAGAGAAGGGTGATATCCAAATAGAAAACCAACCAGAAACCTCTAACAAAGATCACATGATCTTCGGGACCCTTTACAAAACCATGGGAAGGGAAAAGCCTTGAGTTTTGGAATAGGGAAGAAAGTTTATGCCAATTATACTAGTGTCACTTATGAGTACACATTGAATCACATCCAATCATCATTAGACCATAAGGCATCCATCGTCATCATCAAAAATAAAAATCTTGAATGTGTGGCTGCCACCATGTGATCGAAGGTGACTCTACAAGGAGCCCCTTCCAAACCTCGATCAACACATGAATGCAAATTTCTTGATCATCTAGGAAATACCCTAGCTCAAATAAAAATTCTTGAGTTGCTACACACCTCTCTCGAGCACAAGGCTATTTTGGATAAGGCACTACATGATTCCTTCGTCCCAACATACTTAAATGTGAATCAATTTCAAGCCATGGTAGGGTCCTTAGCTACCAACTAACACATAAAATTCACTGGACATAATTTTACTTCACAAAAACATAATCACAATGAACCATTACATCTCAAGGTATACATTAACAAACACAAAATTAGACGAGTTTTGATAGATGATGGGGCAAGGTTGAATATATGCAGGTTAAAACTAGTAACTAACATGGGATTATTAGAGGCTTGTATAGACAAGTCAAAGATGATCATGATCTGTGGGTATGATGATATGGAACAACCCTCCAAGGGTTTTATCATGCTACCAATCATAGTAGGTCTTTCTATACATGACATAGCATGTCAGGTTCTAAATCTGGACCTACCCTACAACCTTTTGCTTGGATGCCCATGGATTAAATCCATGAGGGTTGTCCCTCCCACGTACCTATAAGAAATATGGGTAGACATAAAAAAGTTACAATTATACTGCACAAGATAATACATGCTTCATCTCATTTTTTTCTCAAAAATATCGTACATATTTATAGGATCCTTTTAGGCTTAGAAAGTAGATATATAACAAATTAAATGCAGATTTGAACAATAAAATAGAGTAATAAAAACACATAGAAGACAAAACAGAGAATTTAACGTGGTTCACCCAATCTGGGCTACATCCACAAAACCACAACCATCCAATGATTTTATTATCCAATGCAAAACATATTACAATATCGTGAATAATGCCATGCTACAACTCTCCATCCCAACCACTTATAAGAAGCTTTTAGAAGCTTCTAGAAATTAGGGTTTACAAAGTCGGCTTTTTTCTTTTTTGTTGATGAAGTGAAAAAAAGGTGAATTTTTTTTTTCTTGGGGGTTGCCGCCCCCAAACCTGCCCAGCTCGGCCTTAGACCCCGAAAAGGATACATGAAGAGTGTACAGTATAGCATGATTAGTCACCACATACCAACAATCTCCCACTTGGAGATTGATCAGGCTCCTTACCAACACAATCTCCCACTTGGAGGCTGATCCTAGATGACACCACTGCACTTACAACTCCCATTGGAAATAAGAACCTTGGACCCTGCTACTTTATCATACTTGAGTTTAACCTTGAAGGCCAACCAAAGCTGAAGAGGAGCTCATCTTCTCCCTTTTCACTACCTTTGTAAACATATCCATTGGATTATCATCTGTATGTATCTTTTCCAACTTTATTTGTCCATCCTCCAATATTGACCGAATGAAATGATATCTGAGTTGTATGTGTTTGGTTTTAGAGTGCAAGGCAGAATTCTTTGCAAGATGTATAGCACTCTGGCTGTCTGTAAACAAGTGATTTTCAACCTATGTTTTTCCCAACTCTTCCATGAAGACTTGTAACCATATCATCTCCTTTGTTGCCTCTGTTGCAGCCACATACTCTGCCTCTATGGTGGATAAAGAAACCACCTTTTGCAACCAAGAAATCCAACTCACTGTTGTCCCACCAAATGTAAATACATAACTTGTGGTACTCCGCGTGGTATCTATATCCCCTAGCAAATTTGAGTCAACATATCCTTTTAAATCTGTATTAGAGCCACCAAAACATAAACATATATTGGATGTACCTCTCAAGTACCTGAGAATCGATTTTATCGCATTCCAATGATCAGCTCCAGGAAGACTCATATACCTGCTAACAACTCCTACAACATGTGCAATATCCGGTCTTGTGCATACCATGGCATACATTAAACTGCCTACAACTGAAGCATATGGTACCTTGGACATTTTTTATTCCTCCTCTTATGTCTTTGGACACATATCCTTAGTCAATTTTACATGACTGGGCAAAGGTGTGCTGACGGCTTTTGCATTCTCCATATGAAATCTCTGCAACACCTTTTCAACATAATTAGCTTGAGAGAAAAACAATTTTCTATTTTTCCTATCTCTTGTAATCTTCATACCAAGGATTTGTTTTGCTAGCCCAAATCTTTCATAGCAAATGGATTTGCTAATTGTTGTTTTAACTCCTTTATGTGATCCATGTTAGACCCCACTACAAGCATATCATCAACATATAAACATAAAATAATGTAGCTATCTTCACCTAACATCTTAAAATAAACACAATGGTCTGAATTACACCTATTGTAGCCTTGCTCAACCATAAAAATATCAATGGTGCTTGCTTCAAGCCATATAAAATTTTCTTCAATCTGCACACTAGTTTCTCCTTACCTTTGACCTCAAATCCTTGTGGCTATTCCATATATATTTCCTCTTCCAAATCACCATGGAGAAAGGTTGTTTTAACATCAAGCTATTCTAAATGAAAATATTTAGTAGCCACAATACTTAAAACAATGCGAATATGTCATTTTAACGACTGGAGAAAAGATTTCATCAAAATCAATACCCATTTTCTATGCAAATCCCTCTACAACCAATCTAGCTTTAAATCTTTTCTTACCTCCATCCTCCTCTTTCAACCTGTAAACCCATTTTTTTGGTAAAACCTTTTACCTATAGGCAACTTGCATAATTCCCAAGTCTAATTTTTCAGCAAGGAGTCCATTTAATTTTCCATTCCATGCTCCCACTGAACCTTGGTATCCACCTGCATAGCTTCATGATAACATTCTGGTTCACCAACATCAGTTAATAAAATAGAATACAAAGAGGGAGAAAATATTTCTAGAGGTCTACTTATCCTTGAAGACCACCTAACATTCACAGGAGTTTGTGGTATTTCTTGTTGCTATTGTTGCAGAGCATGAGGAACCACTAGAACATTATTGTTTGTAATATCATCCAACACTGCATAATCTCTTTTTGTCTTCTCATGCTGCTACAATAGATCTTTGTACAACAGTTTCTCATTGAATATGACATCCCTACTTCTAACAATTTTCTTACTTTCAAAATCCCAAAGCCTATAACCAAATTCATTAATGCCATATCAACCAAATATACAGTTCTTTGATTTTGCTTCAAGCTTGGTTCTATTTTCAAAATCTACATGTGCATATGCTTCACAACCGAAGGTTTTGAGAAAAGAATAACTCACCTTCTTACCTATCCATGCTTCCTCTAGAATACCACAACCGAAAGGATTAGATGGATCTCTATTAATTAAATAAATAATAGTGTTTACAGCCTTTTCCCACATGTTTAAAGGAAGCCCAACATGAAATATTATAGTTCGTGCACACTCCATTATTGTTCTATTCATGCGCTCAGCCACTCCATTTTCCTGTAGAGTCCTTGGAACCATTTTCTACCTACGAATACCATTTGAGGAACAATAATCTTCAAACTCTTTACTATAATACTCACCACCATTATCAGATCTAAGACATTTTAGCTTTTTACCTATCTCATTCTCAACCAAGCTTCTCCATTTTTTAAAAGTTTCAAATACATTATATTTCCACCTAAGGAAATAAATTCATACCTTCCTAGTTGCATCATCAATAAATGTAACATAATACTGAGAGCCACCAAGATAAGATACCTGAGCTAGTCCCTATACATCTGTATGCACAAGCTCCAATTTCTCATTTTTCTTTTGTTTCCCATCTTTGAGAAAGCTAACTCTCTTTTATTTCCCATAAACACAACTTTCACAGAAATCCATATTAACACATTTTAGACCTAGTAAAAAATTCTTTGAATGAAGTAATTTCATACCTTTTGCACTCATATGCCCAAGTCTATTATGCTATAGTGCTGATTTAGAATCCACAACAACTACTGATTTTCTGCTTGCTGAACTACAACAACTGTTCCTGAACATTGATTTTTATTTGCAATAGCTAAAGTAGAAGGAACAATATGACTTGTACAAAGATATAAGGTGCCTACTTTCACACCTTTTTCTACCACTAAGGCACCTTTTGTAACCTTCCAATTTTTGTCACTAAATGTAATAACACAACCTTCATCATCTAGTTGCCCTGCAGAAATTAAATTTCTTTTTAACTTTGAAATGCGCCTTATCTCATGTAGTAGCCAATGATTCCCATTCTGCAACTTGATCTTGATTCTTCCCTTTCCAACAATCTGACATGGTTCGTTATCTCCAAAATAAACCAACCCAAAATCCCCTTGGACATAATCAAGAAAATAATTTCTATGAGGTGTAGCATGAAATGAAGCCCCTGAATCTAACACCCAAGAATCATCAATATTATCAAGGGAAATAATCAAAGCATCCTCATCATATTTATTACTTAGCACATTTTCCTCTTTATTTCCTTCATTTTTGTGTCCTTTATTTTTCCGAGACCAACAATCTTTCTTTAAATGACCTGGCTTACCACAGTACCAACAATCCCTCTTGTCTCTAGATTGGGACCTTCTGTCCCTTGATTTTCCTTGTGACTTCCCATGACTTCCAGAATTATTTCCTCTCTCCTTTGTTCTGCCCTTGCTTTCTACATTCAAAACACTACCTAATGTGGATGTTCCACCTGAGCTTTTCCTATGAATTTCCTCGCTCAAAATAATACCAACAACATCATCAAACTTCAATGTATTTGAACTAGAAACATAATTGCTAACAACCATTACCAAGCTATTCCGACTTTCAAGCAAAGAACAAAGAATCAAAAGAGCCCTAACTTCTTCATCAAAATTTACTTTTACAGAAGTTAATTGACTGGTAACCGTATTAAACTCATTTAAATGATCAACAACTGGCCCACCTTCTACCATTTTCATATTAAATAAACACTTCATAAGAAATACCTTATTCAAAGTGGAAGGATTTTCATATAAGTTCGCTAGGGTTTTCATCAACTCTTGAGTTGTCTTTACTGTTGTAATATTGAATGCCACTGATTGTGCCAGACATAAACGGATACTGCCAAGTGCCTTTGTATCCAAAATATCCTAGTCCTCATCCAACATTGTTGTGGGTTTCTTGGTTTTCCCTTCCAATGGCCACCATAAATCCTTTTGATAGAGATAGTCCTCCATATGCATCTTCCATAACTGATAGTTCTTCCCATTGAACTTCTCAACCTTCAAGTTACCCTCATCTACCATTGCTCCCACTTAACCGTGAGACTCCCACTCAATTGTGAGACTTTCCTGTAGATGATAAACAAAAATAACCCACTCTGATACCACTTGTTAGGGTTAAAAGGAAGATATATAAAAAGTTAAATGCAGACTTGAACATTAAAATAGAGTAATAAAAACACATAGTAGACAACACACAGATTTAACGTGGTTCACCCAATCTGGGCTACATCCACAAAACCACAGCCATCCAATGATTTTATTATCTAGTGAAAAACATATTACAATATCACGAATAATTCCATGATAGAACTCTCCATCCTAGCCATTTATAACAAGCTTTTAGAACTTCCAGAAATTAGTGTTTACAATAATAAAAAGTGTATAGTATAGCATGATTAGTTACCACATACCAATAGATCCATGAATCATATTTTATAGGAAACTTTCTGAACTACTTTCCTTATTATGTTGAGTTGTTTTAACTACTCAAAATTCATACCACTAATATAATATGTTGTTAAATAAACTTTAGCAAACCTAGAAATATTTATTATATGCATCCTATAAATGATGCAATATTTCCAACACTCCCCCATATTGCATCATTCACCAAATGGGGATAGTCGACCAATAATACTTGATGATCACATTTAGTAGCTCATCATAAGGTATGAGTAGGGACATACACATCTACTCATGACAAGCTATAGTGGAACTGGCCTCACCATGCTTTGTATATGTTCATCCAAGGATAGAGACAAACACTTCTATCCATAGAACCAAGGATAGGTACTAACACATCTATCCAAGGTCATACATCAAATTTGGATTTGGGACAAATAAATCTATCCAAAAAACAAGATCATGAACAAGGACATACACTTCTAATCACAACAATTATGATAGGGGACACATACATCCAATCATAATCACCAACTCCTATGATAGGGGACAAACACTTTCAATCACTTACAACATCTTGTGAATGGGGACAAACACATCCATTCATAAAAAATCAACAATTGTGATTGGAGACATACTCATCCAACCACAAGAAAAAAATCTTGAGAACTAAGTCCTTGTTGCATATGCAACCACCATTATAGATCGTTGTCACTCTGGTCACAAATGACATGAGACGGTCTCCACTACCACCTGGAAACCGATTATGCTTTACTCATTTTGGCACAATTTTTTTGGTCACTAATGCAATCTCATGACCTCGTCACTAGTGACTGATGAGAGGTCATTGAATGTCCTCTAGCCTCCTATGCCTTCATCCTTGAACCACCAAAAATGTAACACTATAATAGGGAAAGAGGATTCCCCTTTACTAGGCTCGTAGGGTTTTTCACCTAGGAGCTCTTAGTGTAGAAATAGACTCTCTTTCTGCTTGGTGGTTACTTGGTTTTTGGTGGTTGCATTCAAAGGGTAGGGATGATTGATGAAGGTTGTGGTATGTGTGTGTTGTGTGGCTGAAAAATTGAAATGAAATGATACTAATCTAATCTATGAAATTTAAACAAAGTAAAAATAAACTAATTCAAGCTAACCTAAATGACCTAAATGTATGCAATATAGAAAGTAAATGGGAAAGTTGGGAAATTTTTCACCTAGAAATGTAATGTTGCAAATTAGAGGCCCTAGACTATTCTAGAAAATGTCTAAAATCAATAGAGGGACACTTACGCCAAGTTGGATGACCTAGTCCTCCTGTCAGGAAATTCTACCAGACTAGGTTTCGAGGAAAAGGGTACCCAAAAATGCAAAAACCCTTTTTCAGGCTTAGCACAGTGACAAGGTCACCAATAGTGGCGACCTAGTCCTCTTGATGCTTTATGAGGATTCAGGGTCTGATTCTATAGGTCCTAGTTGGTACTTTCTTCTTCAGCATGAGTCTGTGTCTAAAACTCTTGAAAGTGACTTGCAACTTGTCCTTTTGCTCCTTCTAGGGTTTGATGCCTTGATGTGACTTGGGTGGAATGTTTTTACTTTCTCCAACACTTTGTACTTGACCAAATCTGAGTACAAACCTACAAACACATGCAAAGACCAAGAGAATGTTGGCGTTAGGAGATAGGGGTTTTCCTAAATCAAACCCCTTTGATGGTAGCTAAACCCAAATGAGAAACAAATCAAAGGAGAGATGCTTTAATGATAAACAATGTAAATGCTCACCAAATCCTTTGTTGTTAAGGTCTACAACATGCAAGAACAACTCCAATGGAGGTTGCTTGTGAAACCCTTGTTCTTGATTGCTTGCTTGTGAAGTCTTGAGTGTAAGAGTGCTTGTGCAGAGATGTAAAAATGAGTTTGGGAGAGATGAAAATGAAGGTGAGAACCTTTATTTGTATATGAAAAACCCTAATTTTCCTGAAATGCAACATGATAGGCCGACACTTGGGTTTGGAGGCAATATTCCCATTAGTTTTTGTTTTAATTTTGAAATTTTTTCCAAAAGGGAGTAGGTCGCCCAAGGTGGTGACCTAGTCCACTTGGGAAATTTCAAGTGGTGGTCAGGAATTAAATGATGATTAACAATGTTTATTAGCTTTGCCTCCCAAAACACACTTAAGTTGGGACTAAAATTACATAAAGGAGACAAATTAGTGTAGGAAAGAGGGTTATTTAGAGGTGATTAGCCTAGGAAAGTGTGAAAATGGATTACAACACTTTACAACACCTTGGCACAAGGCTTGGAAGGGGTAAAAGGGTGCTGTTTAGGTAAATTGAGCTGAAAGGGTCTTAGAAAAGTGAGGAAATGTGTTACAACACTTCACAACACCTTAGTAAAACATCGTTATGCTATTGTTGAATTGAAAGCTTACAAGACTAAATCAAGGGAAAACAAGGCCAAAATCCAAGGGAAAAGGCCAAGATGAGTCAAAAAGTTCCAAAGACCACTTTTTGGCGACAAATTTAGCCCCCACTTTAGTGAGAGTATGAACTTGCTTCAAACTCACACTAAAGTAGCTGAATCATGTGTGTCGAGCGAGATACAATGTAATCATGCTAGTAAGGTGAGATGACTATGATCAAAAGGGATGACCAAGCCCCTAGGATCAAGATCCCATGGAAAACCAATCATAAGTACAAAATATTACACAAGGAGTGATGTGGAAGGGTGGAGAAAAGTCGAATCAAGATTCAACCAATTGTCCAGCTAGTTTTGGATCAGATCTAGGCTATTTATCTAAGAGGAAAGGATGGTACTCACTCTGGGCCGATGAGGCTTTTGGTTGTCCACCGGGTGAGAATTCCAAAATGTGGTGAGATACATACACACACTTGGTGTGCACTCACACACAAAAAGGTGGCTATGGGGAAAGTCGTGTCACTAGTTGGACTTCCCGCTCAACCATACCAAAGTTATACCTCTTGATAACTTTGCTAAGGTGCCACAAAAGACAAGGGTGTGGTTCATGAAATAAGAAAAGCCTTGGATTCTTATAACTCATAAAAAAGTGAAAGATGGTACCATAGGCATGATAGTTGTGTTATGCAAGGTGGCCATGTATGAACAATGAAAAAATGCAACATGTAAAATGCAAAAGTGAAAAATGCAAAAATGCAAAATGCAAAAAGGGTGTTCTAAGGAGTCTTGTTTAGTTCATATGAGCTCTTTGACTTAGAGAACATTATGTCTAATGTCTCTAAAAGGGGACCAATCAAAGGATAGAAGATTCACAACTTAGGGGATGCTGTGTGTCGCATCAAGCTGCTAAGAGGAATGTAATATGGTAAGATAAGTCACACTTATGAAGGACATTACACCAAATGTCATCCACAAAGTGAGAAATGCATCATGTGAAGTGACAAGGTTTCACTAGGAAGCATGAGAAAAGAAAAATAATGCCAATGTATACCCCCACTTTAAAGGAATTGCTACACACCATTTTGTGAGCAATTGCTTTAAAGTATCAAGAAAGGAAAAAGTGAAAAGAATGAAAGGGACATGAGAGCCTACTTGAAAAGCCCTATGTTGAGTAATAAGTGTCCAAGAAAGGCTGTGTCATGCGAAAGAATAAGATAAAAGAAAGATAAAAAAGGGGTTGCCCCCAAAATGAAAAATACCAAACACATAAGGGATCTATGGATTTGGGGTCAGTATGTTCGTTGCTGCAATTGTTGTTTAGAGAGAGTGGAACTATCATCATCTCCCCAAATACATAGAACTGGAAGAAGGACACAAGAGAGAGTGAAAACAAATGAAAAGAAAGAGTTGTTTTGGGTCAACATGGAAGAGACTTAGGGTGTCTTGACGCTTTGCATCATCCCCAAAAGGACAACAAAAGAAAAAGAAAAAGAAAAATGGAAAAGAGCCTTGTTTTTGAGTCAACATGAAGGATACATTGCAGTCTCAATGCCTTACATCATCCTCAAATGAAAGGAAAAAAGGAAGCAAAAAGGAAAAGGGGGTCATTTGGGTCAACATGAAGGATACATTGCGGTCTCAATGCCTTGCATTATCCCCAAATGAAAGGAAAAAAGTATGAAAAAAAGGAAAAGGGGGTCATTTGGGTCAACATGAAGGAGACATTGCGGTCTCAATGCCTTGCATCATCCCCAAATGAAAGGAAAAAAGGAAAAAACAAAGGAAAATGGGGGTCATTTGGGTCAACATGAGGAGACATTGCGATCTCAATGCATTGCATCATCCCGAAATGAAAGGTAAAAGGGAAAGCAAAAAGAGAAAATGAATGCATGACACATAGAAGAGTGGGGGGACATATAGAAGGTCACAAAGAGAGGGAACATCAAATAGTACGTGGGATACACGACATGAAAGTAAAACTAGCTAGGCAAGTGCACGCCATTCGTCAAGAGAGTCATCAGCCTTCCAATCTTGCTCATTGTAAAAATCGTGAGGGTGACTAGTGAGAGGGACAACAACAATCACTGAACTAGTGTCAAAATCCACACTTGTTCAAGGAGAATTTTCATGAATGCTCATGGAAGAGGAAAATAGTGAACTCAAATTTTGGTGCACCTCTTCATCGATTCTGGCATTCTCCTCGTCATCATCATCTAGATTAATGAAAATGGGAGGACGAATGAAAATATCAGTAGTGGCTTGTAAGAGGGGTGATGAAGGAGGTTTGGGATTAGGCTGCGGGGTTGGAGGAGGAGGGTCAATAGGCACCGCTTCTGGCACAGGGGGGTTATGATTTTCAATGTTTGCATACTCATGATATTGGCGAGCAAGAGCACGATGGCGATGCCTACGCTCCTAGCTTCTTTATTCCTTTTTGATTTTCTGTCAAGGTGCATGGGGGAAGGAGCGGGCTAGTCCACCATAGGTTTCTTGTCGTCTCTAGGAGGAGGGATGGGAGGAACTATGGGTGGCTCATCCACTTTCTCCTTAGCTTTGTAGACTTGTTTAGTGTGGGGAGGGAGAATGAAATTGCTATCATGATCCCTAGGCCTCTTGAATGATGTGGAAGGTGTTTTGGGTGTGGTTTAATGGGGCATTTCAGAGTCAGGTTGCAACATGGCTTCATCAAGGATAGGGGATTCCGAAGTAGAAGGATGTATGTTATGCAAGAAAAGTTCAAATATTTTCTTGGCTTTGAACTTCTGATAGGCAATGAAAAAGAAGTCACATCTAGGGGTGATGGGCTCCATGGGCTTAGGAAAAAAGGCTTCCAAAGAGAAGTTACCTTTGGAGGATAAAGGATTAAAGCCACTATGGTGGATGGTGAATATGTTGTTGTCAACAGGAAACTTCACACACTTGTGGACAATAGATGGGACCGATTTCATTGAACAAAGCCACGAGTGGCCAAGTCACAAATGAAATTGATCCGATTGAGGTATGATGCAAAAGGTAACATCCAATGCCTTTAGACCTATTTTTAATGGGAGGGAAATCGATCCAATTGTTGGGCATACAATACCATTATGTGTTTTGACCCAAGTAGTAGGTTGATTATAAACATCTTGAGTAATATCATGTAATTCTAGAAATTCTTCTGTGATCACGTTCTCGCCAAAGGTGGGATCTATGAGTATCCCATTAGTAGGCTTATCATAGATTATACTAGATATGTAGAGAGGACCATTAGGAATATTTCGTAGTATATCTTGTTGTGAAAAGGTGATCTCAAGAGGTCCTTTTGTTGAGTCCTTACGATGGATAATGTTAATTGATCCTACCATTTCATTAATAGGTGTGACATAGGTTACCATGGGAAGAGAAGTGGACTGCGTATCTTGCAAATCAACCTTCATAACATTAGGTGTTGAAGTTTCACTTGATTTGACAAATGACACATTATGCTTGGGTAGGGGGTTGGTGAATATTTGCAAGTGTTGTTTAGGGGGTGCCACAAATTTATTGCTTTTATCATTGATGCCAACAACAAATAGATGACCTGAATCAATTAGGTCTTGCACAAGGTGGTTGAGACGCTTGCATTGTTCATTATCATGTCCATTCTATTGATGAAAGTAACAATAAGCAGTGGCATTATAAGATGGAGGTAATGGTTTATTGGGATTAGGTGTGTGGACAAGAGGTAAAGAGATCATTTGTTGTTGCAGTAATTGGGTCATGGTGTTATGAATGGTGTTGGTCAAGGGTGTGAAGGTATACTTAGGATCTCCATAATTGAAGGGCATGACATACTTAACAAAGACCACTTGGTTATTAGCAAGTGAGGGAGTTGGGGATGAAGGGTTAAATCATAGAAACCTTTTATTTGGTTTACAAAATGGTTGAGGGTTGAATTGGGAAGAAGTTTAAGACTTCTCAACTCTACTAGAAGTGGACTGTGAATCATGAATGTTAGTTGAGTTATGATAGTCACAAAGTGCTTTGCACAAGTGCATAAAAGAGGGGAACTTCATGAGGGTAATTTTATCTTGGAGAGGTGTTAAGAAATTTTTGGTGAACATCTTTTGCAGATGGGTGTCAGGTATCTTAACGTCAATCAAGGAATAAAGTACCTGCTAATGAGAGATAAAGTCAATTATCTTCTCGTTAGTGTCCTGCTTCCATCTCATGAGGTCGACCAAGGTTTTATTAGGGGCCATATGGACTGGGAAGTGATTAATGAAGGCATCCAGTAGTTCATTAAATGAAATAATGGAATTATTGGGAAGGGAAGAGAACCAGTCCAAGGTGGAATCTTTGAGAGTCCTTGGAAATAAATTTGTGAGAAACTTGTCATCAAGGGCAAAGTTGCTACATAGGGAAGTATAGGCATTGACATGGTTAGAAGGGTCACCCTTCCCTCCATACTTCTCAAGCCTAGGAATTTCTACTCCCTGTGGCAAGGGGGTGCATAGGATGTCAAGGGATAATGGATTACTATGAACGTAGTGGGTAGGGGAACCGTGTTGGATTTGGTTGATGGTGGATATTTGTTGTTGCATGGAAGTGATGATATTAAAAAGTTGTGTAATAAGAGGTTCAATGTAAGTTTTATGAGGTGGAAGGGAGAGAGGTGAAGGTGTGAATGTAGTGGAGGGAGAAGTGGAAGGGATGCTCATGGGAGGAATGGTGGAAGAAGTTAAGGGATGTGATGCCATAAGGGATGTAGGAACACTAGTAGGGATGCTGAGGGAAGGTATCACATTATTAACCTGTTGCACAGTGGTTGCCACATCAGGAGATACATATGTGGGAATAGAAACAATGGTTGAGGGAGGAGGAGTAGAAGGTCCTCATTGGGAAATCATAGGGGTGGGTGAGTGAGATGCCTTAGGTGCATGTTTTTCATATATTTTTGTGATCCTCTTCATGACACGTAAGCCATCATCATGGTCAAGTAAGTGGTGAAGGTTCTCAATGGCGGGGATAGGGGTTCCAGATATGGGTTCAAGGCTGATTTCATGTTGATAATCAACTAGATCAACATGGATGTGAAAGACCTTATCATGTGGGAGGTCATTATTATCACCAGTTGTGTCTCCTAGGTGCAAGGAATTGCTAAAGATAGTCTCTAAGCCTAGTGTACCATCATCAATACTAGGAGTCAAAGTCCGAGGGATCCCAAGATCTACAACAATAGTGCTATTGTTAGATGCCATGAATCTAGAACTTCGTCTTACAACTGTATCGGAAAGGGAACACCAAATGCTCATACAAGGTTCCCTAAGAGAGGGATGGAGATTAAGGAAACGTAAGAAAAAGAGACAAAACTGTTGGTAACTTAGATTTTGGATCAGAACACAGAGATATAAAATTGAGGAACTGTAATGCAAAAAACACTGAAAAAGTGGTAGAAATTAAATAGTGAACAGTGCCAAAGGACTAGGTCACCTAGTTTGGCGACTTAGTCCCGATAGTGTTGTTTTTGATTTTTTTTAGAATTTTGAACTAATTTTTATGCTTTTAATTATTTTATGGTGCAAACAGAGAATGAGAATTAAAATTTTTTATACTTTTTTAATGAGAAATGTGATGCAAAGTACACTCTATCATGAACTTTCACTAATGCACTTTTTCTACAAACCCTAGGATGCAAACAATGAAAAATTTTCAATGCAATGCAAGCTATTTCCTAAGATGAAATGCAAGATCAGAAAGTTAACAAGTGGTCTACGATCGGGTTCACCAAAATGAGCCACCAAAAATGTAACACTATACTAGGGAAAGAGGATTTCCCTTTACTAGGCTCCTAGGGTTTTTCACCTAGGAGCTCTTGGTATAGGAATAGACTCTATTTTTGCTTGGTGGTTACTTGGTTTTTGGTGGTTGCATTCAAAGGGTAGGGCTGATTGGTGAAGGTTGTGATATGTGTGTGTTTTGTGGCTAAAAACTTGAAATGAAATGATACTAATCTAATCTATGAAATGTAAACAAAGTAAAAGTAAGCTAATGCAAGCTAACCTAAATGACCTAAATGTATGCAATACATAAAGTAAATAGGAAAGTTGAGAAATTGTGCACTTGGAAATATAATGTTGTAGATGAGAGGCCCCAGGATATTCTAGAAAATGTCTGAAATCAGCAGAGGGACACTTACACCAAGTTGGGTGACCTAGTCCTCTTGTCGAGAAATTCTATCGGACTAGGTTTTGGGGAAAAGGGTACCCAAAAATGCAAAAAGCCTTTTTCAGGTTTAGCACAAGGACAAGGTCGCCAATAGTGGTGATCTAGTCCTCTTGATGCTTTCTAAGGATTTGGGGTCGGATTTTGTTAGTCCCAGTTGGTACTTTCTTCTTTTGTAGTAGTCTGTGTTTGAAACTCCTGAAAGTGAACTACAACTTGTCCTTTTTCTCCTTCTAGGGTTTGATGCCTTGATGTGACTTGGGTGGAATGTTTGTACTTTATCCAACACTTTGTACTTCACCAAATCTAAGTAAAAACATGCAAACACATGCAAAGACCAAGAGAATGTTGGGGTTAGGAGATAGTGGTTTTCCTAAGTCAAACCCCTTTGATGGTAATTAAACACAAATGAGAAACAAATCAAAGGAGAGATGCTTTAATGATAAAAAATGTAAATTCTCACCAAATCCTTCATTGTTAAGGTCTGCAACATGCAAGAACAACTCCAATGGAGGTTGCTTGTGAAACCTTTGTGCTTGATTGCTTACTTGTGAAGTCTTGAGTATAAGAGTGCTTGTGAAGAGATGTAAAAATGAGCTCGGGAGAGATGAAAACAAAGGTGAAAACCCTTATTTGTACATGAAAAACCCTAATTTTCCCGAAATGCAACATGATAGGCCAACACTGGGGTTTAGGAGGCAATATTCCCATTAGTTTTTTTTTTAATTTTGATTTTTTTCCCAAAAGGGACTAGGTCACCCAAGGTGGCGACCTAGTCCACTTGGGCAATTTCAAGTGGTGGTCGAGAATTAAATGATGATTAACAATGTTTATTAGCTTTGCCTTTTGAAACACACTTAAGTCGGGATGAAAATTACATAAAGGAGACAAATTAGTGTAGGAAAGAGGGTTATTTAGAGATGATTAGCCTAGGAAAGTGTGAAAATGCATTACAACACTTTATAACACCTTGGCACAAGGCTTGGGAAGAGGTATAAGGGTGTTGTTTAGGTAAATTGAGTTGAAAGGGTCTTAGAAAAGTGAAATGTGTTATAAAACTTCAAAACACCTTAGTAAAACACTATTATAATATTGTTGAATTGCAAGATTACAAGATTGAATCAAGGGAAAATAAGGCCAAAATCCAAGGGAAAAGGCCAAGATGAGTGAAAAAGTGCCAAATACTACACTTTTTGGCGACACTGTCCTCTAATAGGTTTGCTACTTTAATTATAATTTTTTTTCTTTGAGGCTCAATTTTATAATGCCCCCCTCAAAATAGACATCAAATTCAAGAGATAATGCATCCAATTATTGTTGAGGAAATTTTATTTTGACACTTTCAAATTTGGACACACATACTTTTAATGACACAATTATTAATGGCTCATACATTAAAAAGAAAAAGAATAGACACTATTCTAAACTAAATGATAAAACTTGACCTTAAAAAATCAACTAAATAAAATGAAATTAATAAATGATTACAACACCAATAATTACAAGACTAACAAATCCATAATCCTTGTAACACCATGCTTTTAGTTTTACTTATAGTAGTTGATCTTGTTACCCTTGAGGTGGTGAATTTGGATTTCAAGAGATTGACTATTGGATTGAACTTGACAATTGGAGTGAAATTAACACAATTCCTTAGTCATAAAGAACTCTCACCATGTACACCAAATATTTTTGCTCCTTTGGATGATTTGGCTACTTCACAAGCCTTACAACTAATGCAAGTATGGTATCTTTATATCATTTCTTTGGAACTTAAAACAAACATGTGAGTATCTAATATTCTTAATTATCACATAGTCTGCACATCACCCCTACATCATTTCCTCTAGAAATATGGGCTCATCATTCAACACACTTTTATATATTCTATTGGAAAAAAGCTACACTGAGAGGGGGGGGGGTGAATCAATGTTGTGCAAAAACTAAATTTACTAACCTTTAACTTCAAAGAATTAACACCATTCAACCATAGTGCATGAACATGAAAATAAACACAAAACCAATATTTTTACATGGAAACCCTGTTAGGGGAAAAACCACGGTGGATGGCTCCATAATTGATTTGAGTATACTCAAATGAAGATTACAAAATGGGGAATGCACTTGCATTCAAGCACACCGCCTAGAGCTCACTACTCAAAGGGAAGGGTCACTGCCTTAGAGAGAAATCAGATTAAAACCATTTGAGAGTTTGAACTGAGAAATCAATACGAGCCATTGTGCTTCAATCTCAACAAAGATAATATACTAGAAAACATTCTTTGAGATGGGCGACACAAAATAATAACAAAAAAAAAATCATTTAGATCGATGAACATTGAGTTACCTTACACTTTGTTCTTCCTTCAAGACAATCTTCAATATTTCTACCAGTATGATCAAATGATCATATGCGTACCTATTCAATGATTAGGGTTTACATCAATGACAACACTAAGTGATACTAGCAGTGTCTCTTGCCAACAATCCCCCCCCTTTGGCATAGATGACAACACTTAGTGAAAAATGGCTAAGTGCCAGAGTAGTACCAAGATAGACCGCACTGCTAACTCCAACAATTCTCCCCCTGAGATGATTAATAATTTTTCACTCCACTCTTCTCTCGCTTTTACATCAATGGTAAAGGTAGGGAATCAACATATCAAAAAATGGATCAATCAAAACTATTATACAAAAATGCTTCTTTAACTTACATGAGCTGAAAGATGTCTGCAAAGTCTTTCTTCAGTTGGATTGTCCCAAAATATTCTGAGACTTTCTAGGATTGTGATATGACCATAGATCAGATAAGATTTTTTCTTCGCAGTTTCCAAATTGGCTGGATCAGCAACTGCTAGAGATTCTTCTCCTTCTTTTAGAGCACTTGTCAATATGTCAAGTTTTGGACAAATTATGCTTCTGAGCTCACAAGTCCTTGCAACAATCTTGTCATTCTCATGCTTTAGGATTTTTATCTAATAAAGAAAAGACATCACTTTGCTTTCTATCTTTCCATTACCACCAGTTAGAGGATCAAATTCTTCATATATAGTGCTTAACTAGTTTTCCAGATCTTTTACCTTTTCCTCATTTCCTTTAATAAATTTTGAAAAAGACAAGCATGCTTTGTAGATCGTATAACCTTCTGATAAAGAATTCTGCACATTCTTTACACATGTAGCTAAGAGGATTTTGTCTTTGATAATCATCTTTTTTGATCCATCAAACCTTTTAGCATCAAACTCTTTTTGTACTTTCGCCATAGTAGATTTTTCTAATGAGTCAAAATGAGTAATAACTGAGTTGATAAGCCTTTTCAATTCACTAGAAGGGGAACCAATCAGATATTTCACATAATATGGCATTATCTTCTCCAGTACTCCGGATGCAAGATTTAGCAGTTCACTATCCTCAATGTATGACTTTAGTATCTCTTCACTGGCTTGAGCGTGAGAAATCTTGGCTACTTTCATATTCTGGATTAGGCTTAAAGTAGAAAGGTCAATAGGACCTTCAATCAATTCCATAGCCAGTTCTTTTTGTTCCACCAGAAATTTCTTCACTACATCAACAGTGTCTCTTGCTTCAACTTTCTTCTCTTTAATCAGACCACAAATCTCAAATTTCTTTTCTTCAGCTATTACTTCTTCAATTGCAAGTTCCAATATGACTTTAGGTATCTTTTCTTTCTCAACTAATGCATTTTCAAGAATTTCAACCTCCATAGGAATTTCTGTGCTGACCTCTGCATGAGGGATTTGATTATCCTCAATCATATCATCATTTGTCTTTTCATTTTCTGGATCAACTACAATGTTTTCAATATTTTCTTCTTCAACTTCCTTTTTTGGATAAGAGGAAACTCCCTCGACATGTGTTTCTTTAGTAACCACATTGATTCTCTCATTTAGCAGGATCTTTCTAAGGATCGACTCAATTTATTTTATCACTTCATCTATTTTTCCAATTAAGAGCTTGTTCACTCTTGTTTTTCTTTTAAATTCTATGTTTCCTCTTTTTAGGAATGCCTTCAATTCATCTACTGACATCACCAGACATATCTCTGCTAGGATCCTTTCTCTCATCTATTCTTATTTAGTTCTAGTATTAATTCTCCTCAATTCCAGTATGTCATACAAAGTTTTAGGTAGACTTAGCATTATTTCAATCAATGCTTTATTGAAAATGTTGATATTCTTAATAGTTGATTTTTCAAGAATTCTTCTATTAGATTCACCAAAAGACTCATACCATTTGCAAAGTGGTTTTAAATTTCCATCCTTGATTATAGCCTTTTCAACTAATTTTACTGACATACCTGGTTTGTTAGTCTTTGCTTTCTTCTTTGCTTGGTAATCTTTGTCGGAAGGTTTGTCTTTTGTGATTGTTTTTGCCTTAGTTCCTTGATGTCTGATTTCTTTTACTTCTTTGTTAGACCCTATCTCTTCATCCTCAGAGACTGATACATAAACCCTTTTTCTCTTGTATTTCTTCCTCCTTCCATATTTACCCGACCCCTTTGGTTCAGTTTTCATAGGGATTAATTTAGCTACAGGACCCGAATGGGATGCAGAGCTTCTAGTTTTTCTAGCTTGGGTAGATGGTGCTACCGAACCAACCGATTGTGCTTTTTCTGCCTCCTTGGCTGCCTGCTTTGCAACTTCAACCTCTTGCCTCTTTTTTCTAGATTTTCTTAATAATTATACAAATACTCCCATACTTTCTGTAAGAACTTCTACTTCTTTTCCGACTCTTTTAGTAACCACGATATTTCTTAGTTTACTATGCACTTGTATGTCCTTTTCTACATATGTGCCAAACCTTTCTTTTGCCGGATTCACTGGTTTGCTCAGTATGTGTTGAGCGTACATATCCAGAACTTCCCATCGACTTCATATCCCATAAGCATGATCTAGATTGTCCTGGGATCATTGGCCTCAACCATACACTGATCAATACTCACCATGAAGGAAATTTGAATTCTTGTACTTTTCTACAATAGAGGTGGGAATCCTCTCCCTTGCTTGCATCATAGTTTTAAAACCTTTAAAGTATCCCCAAAAATTTGCGTTCCTTGTTTTTATGTCTCCAGAATTGTATAATAGATCTTTGATCTATTTGACTACCAGCTTATCCTTTTGCCACTAAACTTTTCTAACTCCCGGAACTTCACCCATGAAATAACATAATAAGCATAAAATAAAGGTACTATATTTGAAAGAGTTCTTCTTATCCTTCTTAATTTTAGCAATATTTTCCATTAGCTGACTTCTTAGTAGTTCATAGAGATCATAATCTATGTTTTCCTTCACCATTTGATAGGCAGCATAAATTGTTGTCCTGGACACAGAGTTGTCTCGGCTAGAATGATAAATTTTATATCCAATGACCATAGATGCACATTTCACATCTATATCGATAATTTTATCAATAGTCATTGCCCTCCTATCATATGCAGAGCCTGTAACATCAGTGACCATTTGGTTTTTCACAGACTTCAGACTTGGTAGTCCACCAAAAGAATTTAGACCGGTTACTGCACTGATAGCTTCCTTTGTAATTTTGAATGGAATGGTTAGCCACATAAATTCATCATGTACTCAACTAAAAACATAAAGAACCCACTCCGACTCTTCAAACATGGGAAATTTGACCATCTATGTGAATTCATTTGTTTCCAAGATTTTATGTTATGGATTTACACAATAATCTTCACTAATGATCTGATTACTGTACAAATTCAACAGTTGAGAACTTCCTAGTTCTTCAATATTGTCATGAATATAGTCCCTAATATCTTCTTTGTGTAATAATCCATGTAGAATAGACGAAAATGCTCCTAGTGGATCAGTCTCAAGAGACTTATAAGGGTGCCATTTGAATTTAGGTTGAGGTCAATCTTTAACTTCAACTACTAAAGGAGCATTCATTTTGATCAAATCAAAATCTTGCAAAGTTTTCTGGAAAATACATTTTTCACCAGATCGCAATTTGAATGCTGAATCACTTTGACTCTTGAATCTTGCCTCCAATCGCCAATGTTTGCTAATGAGCTCTCCAAACTTCTTTTCTTTCAAATGCAAGGTGAAAAGTGTAGTGTAGAAATGACTTTTTATCACTTGCATACCTAACCCTTTTTGTCGCAATAAATGCTTTGACCCTAATACATCCGGTCACTCTGTTTCTCCTTGACAATCTTCAATCTTTCTGCCGGTATGATCAAATGATCATATGCTTACCTATTCAATGATTAGGGTTTCCATCAATGACAACTCTAAGTGATACTAGCAGTGTCTCTTTCCAACATATTTACAAATAAATCATGTGTCTAGCTATGCTTTATTTTCTTTAGCCTATGCAAATGAAATAACCCAAATCAACAAATACGAGCTCATAGAAATGAATTGGATTATTCTTCCAAATTGCTTTGTGAATTGCACATGCAGATTAGAATTCAAAAAATTATCAAAACAGTGGGTGATAGTTTTTCTCTTGAATCTACATACAAAGGCAAATATAATAACAATGTTTGCAATGAAATAATAAATATTTCCATATCAAATAGAAATTTGAAATAATTTTCTTATTTCAATTGATTAGTGCCTCTATAACTAACTCAACTTTGTCCTTGATCAAACACATCGCCTTTCTCTTGTTGCTATGACTGTGTTGAATAATCTTATCAAATAGCTCTCCCCAAGTACGAATTCTAGATATCTCAACAACCTCTTAGAAAATAGTTTCACTGCAAACTCTGCCATAGATTAAAACTCATTTTTTGAAATAAAAAGTCATCCCATTTAGTGCATAAACATATTTAGACTCTGACTCAAGTTGTTGTAGCTCCTTGCACTATAGATAATTTATTTTTCAAGAGAAAATAAAATTCCACCCACAAGCAAATGAAATGCAACAACAACAATGGAAGAAAATCCTTACAAAATATAAAAAATATTGAGGTAGTGACCATCCCTTCCAAAGCACCATCCCTTCAGAATTGATTGGGAAATTCCAAAACTTGGTATTTGACAAAGAATTCACTCACATTTTGGCTTCAAAAGCTTAGGATTTTAGCATGCTCTGCTACATATAATAAATATGGGCAAAGGCATACAGAATCTACAATGATATTACACAAGATATTACATGCTTCATCTCATTTTTTCTCAATAAATCTCACATATTTATAGGATCCATGAATCCTATTTTATAGGAAACTTCCTAAACTACTTTCCTTATTACGTTGAGTTGTTTAAACCACTCAACATTCATTCCACTAATAAAATAGGTTGGTAAATAAACTTTAACAAACCTAGAAATAGTTATTATACACATCCTATAATTGATGCAATATTTGCAACAATACCATCAATGTCTGAAGTTCCCCTACAATGGAGCAGAGGTCACTATTTTTGGTGATCCTGACCCCTTTCAATATTGCAATAACTTGAGAGGAACACTTGAGAATCAAGTACCTAGCCATCGACATAGCTCATCTACCCCTTCCACATCACAATACATAGACCCAACTTCTCTATCAGAAGATTCACCATTACCAACAAAATTCCTTGATACCAAGGTCTAGGTCTAGGGTGATGGAGCTGGAGAATACAATATTGAAAGTTTGTTTTATTTGGGAAAACTACCATTTGCAACAAAACATTATGGAAAACCTCATCACATCAAGAATATCCCAAGGTAATGATTCAGTATCACCCACCCACAATCTTCACCAAGTGGGATGAATTGGGAAAGGAATATATTAGGGAAGAACTTTCTAAATGGATAAATAGAGATTAAGAGGATGAGATACATGTAAATCTACCTATAGATAATTATGGCAAGGGGTTTGAAATAATGCGACATAAAGGATATGATGGGCACAATGGCCTTGGACTATAAAAAAAAGGTATGATGTAACCTATCCTAGCAAGAAAAAAAGTGAAAGCTCCAAGTACCATGATATTTTAGAAGGAAGTCATTAACCCTTTTGAAGTTGTTGAGACATCTAAGGATTACCATACAGAAATGGACTCTAATGAATGGGAATGGGGTTCTAACAAATCCTCTAGTGACTATGACCTAGTTGAAACCTTTCGAGAACTTAACCAATCCTCTTTTCAAACCAAATATATGAATGACCATGCCTAGGTCGATACCTTTTGGGATCTAGACAATTCCTCCATATTCACCCTATCCATCTCATCCATTAGCTTTATTGATACTAGTGATGACATGCCATTACTTCACCCTCAACTAATCAATCGGTACCAACAAGGTCCACCAAGTTTAGACCTATTTGAAAATAATGAAACAATTGTTGAGTTTATGGGACTTAGAGAAAGAAAACCAAGGGGGATCACAAGGTTGGATTCACCATTGATATTGAAATGGCTACATACTATGGGGAATAAGCCTTACCTTCCAATAAAAAAACAAAAGAAATAAAGAAAAATATGTGGGTGAAAACAGAAAGGCAACTACAAACATATCAAAAAATAAGAAAAAAGGATGTATCTAAAGGTGAAACCCTCTTTGAGGAACCTAAGGGTGAAAGGTTGGAACTACTCCTTACAAATCAAGAGAAATCCCCAATGTTGGTCGAGAATTCATAGGAGGTCAACATCAACACATCAAAAGATCCTAAAATTATAAACTTTGCAGCATCCCTAACAGATGTAGAGAAGCCAAAATTCATTGAATTTTTATCAGAAAGGTAATTCAACTTTGCATGGTCCTATACGGAAATGTCGAGATTAGACCCTGAACTATTTCGCCATAACCTACCTCTCCTTTCGAATGCTAAACGTTTTAAGTAGAAGTTGAGGAAGATGCACCCGCAAATTTCCCTACTAGTTAAAGTAGAGTTGAAGAAAATATTGGATTGTATAGGAGTGAATTTTCACCCCTTAGGAAAATTCCCCTTTTACACATCCACACTTTAGAAAAAAAAATTTAGAGGCAAAATTCCACACAAGCTTGCTGCCTTCATTCAAATTGGTGCCTATTTTGAGCATCGACAGAGGAATAACTGTCGGGGACACCCACACGACACACAAACATCCACACAGTGCAGTTACATCCCTAGCAGATTCCTGCGGCTGGAGCCTGAAGAGGCGTTACACTTCCCATTGGGGGTCGAATTGTAATGCCCTCTTTGGTTAACCGACTTGAATATGGCCATTTTCTTCATTCCTCCTTCAAATTCACTCCTTCCATTTGATCCTCTAAGCACTGAATTTGATCACTCTCCAAGCATTCTACAATTCAATTTAAGAATTCAAGCGACACTCTTGCACTTCACAACAAAAATTACATCACTCCATCAACTCAGTAGAGAAAGTTTGGAAAAACACCATTGCAACAAAGGCTTGAGTCCTCTGATTTTCTCCCCCATTAACCTTGAGTGCTTTTGGTGGAGGTGGTAATATTTCTACTCCTCTCCTTTATTATTTGGTCGAGTAGGAATATTTACTATTTTGTAGTGTTTTAGTGTTCTTTGCCTCATTCCCTTATTTACCACACTATTTCTCTATCGTTGCAAATTTGGTTGCTCAAGGAAAACCCCTATAAAACCCCCCAACAACTTCTCTCTTTCTTTTGTGTGTAGGTGGACGTGTTCTTGGAGCTAGCTGGTGAACAATATTTTGTGTGAGATCATTCTTATCACCCTAGCATTAATCTACTTATTTTATCATATTCGTCTATATATTTCTTATTTCATAGTGTTATTTTGTTCCCCTAAAAACCATTAGCTAGGCCATTAGTTCGTTTTCCAGTGTTCAACCTTATCTTTTTGGTCCTCGAGTCATACAAACACCAACACACCTGAGAGATGCCAACACGTCATGCTATCATCTCAGAGCCGTTCTTTTGTCCTTGAACAAAGATCCTTCCAAGACACAGAGTTGACACTGAAAATTGACTCTCCTAGACCCATTTTGAGTCTCGGGTCTACAGGGTGATCAAATGACCTTATAGTCCTCATCATCATCATCCCACCCTTCCTAAAACTCCCTTAAGATGAGTTAAGTTAGGGCAGCTTGCTGCTCTCAGCCCTTTGTGACTTAGGGCCTTGATGTGGTTGGTCCCCCTCTCTTACATTTTTGGTGAACCCGACGTGAACCATTTTGTTTCTATTTTGTGATACTAAAAGTTCCTTTCCTCGTATCCTAGGAGTGTTGTAGGTGTTAGTGTTGTGAGGCTTTCACCTTGCAACCCAACCTATGACCCCTAGTAGGCATAGTTGGAAAGTTATGAAAGTGTTGCGTAACGAAACCTTAATTGGGTCACTAGCTTATCCCGTAACCTTTAGGAGGCTTTGCGAAAATATCATTTAGTGTATGTGATGAAATCTCTCCTACATCAATCTATTCCCCTTGTGCAGCTTGTGAGAAGTAGTAAGGATATAACCGTCACTTCACAGGACCTGCCAATGGGATTTAAGAGGGAACCATCTCCTGTCTAAATTCATGTGAGGATAAATGAGAATACCATTGTAGGTGTTCTCATTGATCTGACATCTCAAGTAAACATTATTACTGAGGAGATCATGTTAATCAACTTTCTACATAAAGATGGATATGATGCACATGTGAGTACTGTCCGCATGCACAACAGACTTTCCATACCTCCTATAGGTAGTATTGTCTTGTCGGTTCTCATTGGACCTAAGTCCATGAACCTTATGTTTGACATCATCTCAGGGTCTAAACTCTTCAGAGTGAAGCTAGGTATCCCCTAGCTGGTAGCTATAAATGCAGTTCCCTTAGTTTTGCAATTTTTTTTGAAATTCACTCATGGGGGTTTGGTACATGTCCATGACACTGGTTATAGACCATCAGTTGCATGTGGCAGCTATACCTTGGATTAATTTTGGCCTACATCTATTGATCCTCTCCCACCCAAGAAGGACCTCTTGTATTGCACATATCAAAATTACAAGAAAGGACATCCTAGGCCGAAGGTGAGATACCCTCCTTCACCTTATGTTGTTTCACATAGGGCTTGCCTGAAAGTTGATAGTGATGCTACCAAGGCACATAGAAGAGAAGAAGAGAAGTGTTATCAAGATCTCCTTCTTCCTCTTTTGTTGCTCATCCTGATGCTTCCTTTCACTTTGTTGTAGTGCCATCTTCTTCTACCTCATATTCATCAGAGAATCCTATGGTGCCCACTTGGCAAAGGCCCAAGCATCCCACGTTCAAGCTTCATGTCCCACCCATGGAGCCTAGGCCCATTCGGTACGGTAGATAGAAATCCCCCATGGGGAATCCTCTATGTCTTAGCCTCCATGGCCTCCTACTGCTCTTTCTCCTAAAGCAGTGAATGGGAAAAGACCCACTACCGAGGCATTAGAGTCGGTTCCCCTCAGTATTTCTGAACCTGTCCCTCTTTCTCCCATTCAAGACTTCGTCCCTCTGCTAGAAATAGCTATGGAGGACACTCCCATGGTTGAACAGGAGCCTTCCATTCCATCACAACCTCCGACTTCTAGTTCAAAGAGTCGTAGAAACTGCCTTGCATGCCAACGAAAGGCTCTCTTGGCTAAGCAAGCCACTTTGCAGAGGAAGCAAGAGGAGATGACCGCTCCTATACCAGGACCTCCTACTGCATCCTCTCTCCTTCCCTCGATTTCCATCCAAACCAACTCTGTATCACTTCTGACTTCTACTACAAATACAAATGTGCCTAACCCTAGAAAGGTGCAGGTATTCATGGCTCCTTCGGTGGAGCCACCTTTGTTGACATCCATTTCAAATGTCCCACCTTTCCCGAAGCCCATAGATATGACTAACACCTTGGTCATATCTATTGTGATTCTTTCCTCCTCTTCCTTTGTCCTTCTTACCTTTTCTGTGGGGAGTTCGCCTCCCTTGATGAAAAAGAAGGTAGAGAGTGGTTCTTCTAGCAATGGAGGGCATAAGAGGATCCCACCTTCTCTGAAAGGTGGCCTTACACTGGCTTGTTCTGTCTAAGTGACGAAACCAGTCCCGACCTCTCTTGAGTTCATCACCACTCCTAAATCACTCGATAAGCCTAGTGGTGAACCTCATGTGCAATCTCCTCCATCCATCGAGGTGAAACATGGAACTCCTATTAAGTACATGTTTAACTTGGTGGATGAAGTTCTGACCTTGTCAGTGATTTTCACAAAATCGTTGACCTTATACCCACAAGAGTTGAGTGATGGAGACCTTGTAGGTCCTCCTTCCTTAGCCCTTGTTTCCGGAGGGTCAGAAGCTCCTCCCCTTAACATTCCACAACTACAGGCTCACCCTCCTTCCCCCTACAATGATCTAGAGTGGGAATTTTATGACCACTTGGTTGATCAATGTTAGGGAGAGGCCTCTTCTTTATCTTTAGATTAGATGTGTGTGTTGTGATGTGCTTCCCCCATAATCATGCTATGTGTTCCTGGATGACCCTCATCACCCCTATTGGTGCTTGGATATAGGCATGGTTTTTGTGTTGTAAACCTTCTTCTATTCATATCATCATTCTTTCATGTTTGTGATTGACTTTGGGCAAATTGGGGACGATGCAAAGCATTGAGGGCATTTAGGCTTGCTTCCATGTTGACCCATTTTTTAATTTTTACTTTGTCTTCTCGTGCATTCTTCACATGGCCTAATGTAGTAGGGGGTTAATGAAAGTTCATTTATATACTATTATTATACTTATATGTATTTATGAGCAGTATATGTATTTATGAGCAGTTATGACCCTAAAATATCAGGCTACCCTTATGCCCTTTGTTCATGTTCTCTATCTTTTTTTTTGCTTTTCCTTTATCTTTCTCTCTTCTTTGCTTAAGTTGTCCCTCTCATGTGTGACAACATCGCCTCTACATAACTTGGATCTTTAGAAAATGCATTCATTGTCAATGAATATTTTCTTAAGAACCTTCACACATTTCTCTATAAGAATTGCATTCTCAACTTGGAACCCTAATGAAATATATTTCCTTCATCATGGGTTCATAAAGAAAGAACTTGAGAACCTTCCTCTGAATTGGGAACAAATTTGATCTTCCCCTCACATGGGGGAATATTCTTCCTTTCGAATTCCTTGATGATGAATCAATTCAAGAAAGAGACTCCATCTTTCAAACAGTGCATCCCTTAAGTGGACCCTCTTTCTTTTTTAATATCGGGTTCCCAAGGGAGCCCTTTGAAAGTTTTTATCTCAAATGAATTCCACGACATCTAGCTTGGGGGTAGCCTGACTAGACCTATTTCATATCTTTGTGTCTAGCTTGGGGGTAGCCTGACTAGACCTCACTTTTCAAACAGTGCATCCATTGAGTGGACCCCTCCTTTTGAAGGGTTCTCGAGGGACCCTTTGAAATTTTTCCAACTTGTCAACGGTTTGTGTGACTATCCACTTACTTTCCTACGTGGCCACTTCCTAACATGTTCTATCTATGAGTAAACATGTCACTTCATGGGTGTGCCCATGAAGTTGCTTTTTGACTCTATAGAGTCCGCTTTTTTAGGTTTCCTTTATGGGAGAGCTCTTGGAGTATACCTTCCTTGTAGGTTTGTGGGTTTGTAAGGCGCTTTTCTCAGTTTCCTTCATGTGAGAGTTCTTGGAGGATAACTTCCTTGTAGGTATGCAGTCCTATAAGGCACTTTCTTTCTTTAGCTTCATAGTTTCATAGATCTATGAAGTCCTTTGTTTGTCCTACACTCTTGGGTTCACCAGATCATAGTCTTCTTTCTCGACGTTTCAGGTATGCATTTCTAACACTACTACTTATTCAATATACTTTACCAAAGCACTCATCAGTATTTGTGCTCACTAAAGTGGGGGAAAAATGTATAAGCACAATTTTTCACCCCTTAGGAAAATTCCCCTTTTATAGATCCACACTTTAGAAAACCAAATTTGGAGGCAAAATTCCACGCAAGCCCACTGCCTTCATTCCACTTGGCACCTGTTTTGAGCATCAACAAAAGAATAATTATCGGGTACACCCATGCAGTGCACAAATGTCTATGTGGCGCACTTACATCCTTGGAAGATTCCTACGGTTGGAGCCTATAGAGGCGTTACACTTACCATTAGGGGTCAACTTGTAATGCCCTCTTCAGTTGACTGACCCGAATATGGCCATTTTCTTCATTCCATTTGATCCTCTAAGCACTGAACTTGATCACTCTCCAAGCATTCTAACATTCACTTTAAGCATTCAACTAGCACTCTTTCACTTCACAGTAGCAACTACATCACTCCATTAACTCAGTAGAGCAAGTGTGGAAGAACACCATTGTAGTAGAGGCTTGAGTCCTCTCATTTTCTCCTCCATTAGCCTTGAGTTCTTTTGGTGGAGGTGGTAATCTTTCTACTCCTCTCCTCTATTATTTTGTTGAGTAGGCATATTTAATGTTTTGTAGTGTTTTAGTGTTCTTTGCTTCATTCTCTTATTTACCACACTATTTCTCTATTGTTGGAAACTTGGTTGTCCGTGGAGGTGGAAACACCAAAAGGGGGTCTGACTGAGGCAGACCCCTATATAGCCCCTTAACAACTTCTCTCTCTCTTTTGTGTGTAGGTGGAAGTGTTCTTGGAGCTAACTAGCGAACAATATTTTCTATGAGATCATTCTTATCACTCTAGAATTAATATACTTATTTTATCATATTCGTCTATACATTTCTTATTTCATAGTGTTATTTTGTTCCCCTAAAAACTATTACCTAGTTCATTAGTGTTTTTTCTAGTGTTCAACCTTGTCTTTTTGGTCCTCTGGTCATACGAACTCTAGTGCACCTGAGAGACGCTAGCACATTGCGTTGTCATCTCAGAGCTGCACTTTCATCCTTGGACAAAGAGCCTTCTGAGACATAGAGTTGACCTTGAAAACTGACTTGCCTAGCCCTATTTCAAGTCTTAGGTCTGTAGGGTGATGGAAGGACCTTATAGTCCTCATCGTTCTCATCTCTTGCTTCCTAACACTCCCTTAAGCCGAGGTAAGTTAGGCAGCCTGCTGCTCTCGACCCTCCATTACCTGGGGCCTTGACGTGGTTGGTCCCCCTCTCTTACCTGGATGTTAGGTTAATAAGATCTATTGATTATGCATACTAGATTTCAAATCTTGTACTAGTCACCAATTTGATTAGGGGCATGCATATCTGCATTGAATTTAGAGATCTAAACAAGGCCTATCCAAAGGATGATTTATCATTATCCAATATAGACATGATTATGGATCTTATAGCAGGATACAAGATGTTATCACTGATGGATGGTTTTTCTGGGTATAATCAAATCAAAATTATAGCAGAAGATCACCACAAGAAAAATTTGACCTATTCTTGGGGAACATACTATTGGAATGTCATGCCCTTTGGTCTCAAGAATGTTGGAGCAACTTATTAAAGGTAAATGACTATAATATACGACATGATGCATAAACTAATGGAGGACTATGTGGATGACCTCCTAGAAAATTCCCTCACAAGGGATGATCACTTAGAAGTACTAAACAAAATTTTTACAAGGTTAGAAGAATATAAGGTTCGATTGAACTTGAAGAAATGTGTCTTTTTGGTGATCTACGGGAAGCTCCTTGGATGCATTGTTTCAAACAAAGACATAGAGGTTGATCCTGAAAAGGCGAAAGCCATCATTGACTAAGTCGCATTACCTTGGCCTTTCAGTGGGAATACGAACTCATCAGGGAGATTCAATGTACATCTACCCATGGACACAAGTTCATTATCAGTACAATGTAATACTTCATTAAATGGATCAAATCCATACTGATGATGTATATCACTGGTAAATAAATTTCAAAATTAATACTGAACTATATCATATGTAAGTATGGTGTTCGTTTATCCATAGTAACATAATAGGCATCCTTTCAAAAACCAAGATGTCAAGGAATTATGTGAAAGATACCACATCCATCACCACTTCACCACTCCATATCATCCCCAGGGTAATGGTCAAATAGAGGGATCTAATAAAACTATTATGAAAATCCTAAAAAAGACTATCAATGATGTTGGCTAAGATTGGAATATATAGCTAAATCCAACCTTATGAGTTTAATGTATGAGTATTCATAAACCTAATGGTGCCACACCTTATTCCTTGCTCTATGGTTCTAAAGCCATTCTATCGATTGAGGTCAAGATCGTTTCATTGAGGGTTTCCATGAAAAATTTCATTAATGATGAAGATTACAGAATCTCAAAGTTACACAAGCTAGAAATATTGGATGAAAGAAGACAAATTGAGTTGGTCCACTTACAAGCATATCAAAATTTCCTACAATGTAGCTACAACAAGAGAGTTAAGGTTAAAAACTTTGACATTGGTGATTTGGTCTTGAAAGAGAATCCTAAGAACCAACAAGAAAGAGAAAAACCAGGCAAATTTGAGCCCAACTAGTTGGGTCCATATATCATCACTGCAGCATACGAATTTGGTGCCTATCAACTGGATACTCTTGAGGGTGAACCACTATATGATCCTATCAATATCATACACCTTCAGAAGTACTATACATAACCTATGGAGATCCCTTTGTATCAAAAATAAAAAAAGCAAAAAATAGAAAAGAAAAGAGAAAGAAAAATAATCCATCCTATAGTGAAAACCATTTCAGTGGCACTTTGGATAAATACCATGGTGAAAACATAGCAAATAGGTGCCATGGTAGTTAGCTTCCATTCTACCATCTATCGCTACATTGTCTGATTCCATCCATAATAACCCAAGAGCACGTGCTCTTTTATCTTAAAAAAAATTTCTCACCCCTTCTCATGGCTCGAGATTGAATAAAATTTAGCATCAAACCACTTATCATATCCATCCTTTCATAAAAGAAAAAGTCCTATTTCAGAGTGGGGGCAATTATCGACCTAAGATTTCAAGAGGATCTTACACATAGTATCCGTGGATAGTATAAAAAAATACCAAAACATAAAAAAATCAAACAAAATACAAAAAAATCAAAACATTTAACAAAACATAAAAACCTTCAAATGTCCTTTGAAAAATCCAAAAATAATCATAAACAATCAAAAAGTAAAAACAATGTCAGTTCATGGTGTCAAACTATGTTGTTTTTGTGGGTGTACATAGGCAAGACAAGTCGCTGATCAGCCCCCAAGGTGTTAGGTCTATCCTTTAGGGTCCATCATAGTCAAAACTTCATCATAATTCATATGTCATAATAAACCATCACTAGTCATGGTCAATCGAACTAAGTTGTCTTTCCATTTTCACGTAGGCAAGGCCATCACTGATGAGCCCCTGAGGCATAAGGTCAGTCCCCTTAGGGTCCATTACAATAAAATTTACATCACAAATACAAGATTCCATAATAAAACTATCCTTTGTAGAGAATGAACATGTTTAATGCAAACAAGATACCTTACACATGAACCAACCTTAAAAAATCATGAAACAAAAGATGACACTACCCAAACTAGCTCCTAACTAGGCTGATCAATTGTTTACAAATGCTACGTATCTTATAAAAAATCATTTGTCTTCTAGGATTTGCATTATCAAAACCAGATTAGGCATCTTACATGAAATGTCTTACTCCTCAAAACATACACAATATTTTGAAAACTTATCAAACACTTGTTAGTAAACAAAAAGATCTATATAGTTGACTCATTTAGTCTAGTATTAGTCTTATCTTATTTGATTTATCTTATGTCATACTCCTAAGTTTCTCAAGCATATCTAAAAGTGATTAGAGTGACAATGATGGATGATGACATTTATTTATGTTAATTTTTGTTTGTAGTTTGTCTTGGTAACATGACTAGGGAAAATAAGGTCCTTGTTTGTAATTGGTATTCCATCTAGCATAATCAAAATGTCCTATGTAAGCGAAAGTTCAACTAACACTCTCTTGGAACAATATTAACATGCTTTATGGTAATTTTCTCACATATTCTGACAAGTTCCTATTGTCACTAATTTGAATCAAGACACTCCTCGGGCGAGTGCATGGAAATGGGTAGCCATTCCGTGGACACCCTTAAAAAAAGAAAGTTGTTAGACATAAAGCGAGCGCGTTATAACGTGCTCACGTTATGTCGTTGGTTAAACCTAGGCAAGGTCCCAACAGATAAAAAATTGCAAAGTAATAATGTGAGCGTGTTATAATGCACTCGCGTTATTGACTGTTAAAAGCAAAAAAAAGAAATGCAAATCTCTCATTTGCATTTCGACTGGTTTTTTGTGCACCCGCGGCCAAAAACACCAAAATAGCATGCTCGCTTTCGAGGAGAGGAATTTATTCACCAAGCATCCAAATTTCTTTGCAACAATGGCGCCACGACGATGAGGAGCTGTAAGAGGTAAGGATTCTATGCTTTTTATTTTGAATTTGTTAGTTTTAGGTTGAATTTGATATCTATTTGTTTGAAATTTTAGGAGATGCAAATCAACCTGCAAACCCTCAAAATCCTCAATAGGAGGACCAACCAAATCCTCAAGATCAAAATCAACCACAAAATCAACCTCCTCCACCAATCACTCAACCCCCTCCTGGCACTCAACAAAATTTAATGAGTGAAATTGAGAACAACAAAAAAAAATTGAGGATTTGATCAATAGGTTGAGTGATCCAAATGGTTCAACCACATAAAGAATGACCCTAGCAAATTCCTTGAAAGATATGTTAACAAACGTAGATTCAATTAGCAAACAAATAACTGGATGGGAAGATAGGAGGCAGGCAGCTAGGGAGTATTATACAAATAAACTATCATACAAGGATGTGAAAGATTTAAAAATAACAAAAGGTGATTTGTGCTCATTATTCACCGACCCACGCACAAATCAAAATCTTACCCTCAATGCAAAGAGGTTTCCTATCCATTGGTGCCACCACCAACAAATGAAGGAGCGATTTTATGATAGGTGGTACATGGTCTTCGATTACCCACCGTGCAACAATTGCGAGGTCCCGCAATATTTCCTTAGGAAACTATACAGTGAGTTCATATTGAACAAAATCCCAAATTATTTTGATATGAGGGATTTCCAGGGGAGAGGTGGGGGGTCAGCTCAGGATAGACCTGGTGCACAGCCGGATCCTATGCAGCAAGGTAGACGAGCTCTCGCTAGGCCACCTCATGAGCACATTGTTATGCCTTTCGTCATGAAGGAAAGTGCTGACGTAGAGACATTGTAGGCAATCAACACTTTGACCCAGAGTGTCATCCATCATACTAGCCCTATTCTACAAAGCCATCCAGGGGAGTCTTCTAGTGGTGGTCTTCGAACACATGTGTGTCAATCTTGTGGGGCTACTTGTTCACATGACCCCACCGACCCTTAGGAGACTGGTACACAGGATCCGTCTGCAGCTATGGAGATGGAGAGGGTAGCTGACACTTTTCATGAGGCATATGGCATTGATAGTCAGGTAAAATTTATTGCATGTGTTCATTGAATTTAATTTATTAAATTTCAATTTTGAAATGCAAGATTAACTAAAAATGTTTTATGATTTTAATAAAATTGTAGGGTCATAGTGTTGAGACTGGATACACCGGCCCCCCACCAACCTATTTTTGTAGTACACCTATCGCTAGGGTATGTAACTAGTAAACAATTATAAGTTTATTGCATATTAATGGAATTGTTTTACGAATGGTAATTTAATATGCAATTTTGGATGTTGAACAGACTAATATTGGAGGTTTTGATGGAACACTTCCCAGTGGCGGTGGATTTACTCAAACCTTCACGCAGGTAATAGAATAAAGAGTTTAACTAATGAATCAAGTACTTAATAGATTTGTGTAGTTTATACATGCACATTGTTGATTACGTTGAATAATTTGTTGTTTTATTTTTAGTTGTTGCAAGATGATAGACCTCTGAATGTGACGAGGGCAATGGATATTGGTGTGACATCTGCTATACAATCCTCGATGGATCTGACAGAAGAGGTATGAGGCAAATTAGTAAATTTTAATTTATATTTGTTGTTATAGATGTTAGTTAGTCAAAAATCAAACCATTATTGATTCATGTAGTTTTTGTCTATTTGTATGGTTTATACAGGGCTTGAGCATGCCTGAGCATGGGCGTGAGGATATTTCCCTCGTGGAGAGAGATCGTGAGATGGCTGTAAGTGATTATTTTGTCAAATATATCATTTTTTATAATGTAATTTCTATATATTCATGTCTTTACTTCTTATTGTAACAGTTAAAACTTCACCATGAACTAAAAACTAGGAGGAGTAGCAGGAGCACTCCACGAGCGCAGTAAAAATGAGTGACAGACCTATCGCCATCCGAGCGAAAAGGAAAGGGAAAGATTTTATTTCCTGGGCATGGAGAGCAATAACTTTTGATTCCATAGTCTTTTATTGTATGCCTGCATGGCAGTTTTGTACATATTTTTTATTGGACATATTTGACATTATATGCCTAGATGGCATTCTCATAAGCCTATATGGCTATTTTGTACATATATTTCATACTTATATCGACATATATTTATGTATGCCTACATGGCTATTTGGTTAATACAAATATTTTTTTTTGATGCCTGTCCATATTTGCATTCTAAATTGATGGTTGAATAGATATGAGTTACGTATATTCAAGTGTATACTTTACAACTTATGTGTATACTTTGTGACTTACGTGCATTCAAGTGTATACTTTGTGGCTTACATGTTTTCATGCATATACCTTGTATTCGTGCATATACTTTGTTTTAATTTGTGTATACTATGTATTCGTGTGTATACTTTTTGAGGCTTACGTGTTTATGAGTACTTGTAGTTCCCTTATTGACATGTACATGTTTGACTTATTCAGGTGTATAATTATTAATTGGTAAGCCGTAGAATTGATCTATGTCATCCTCAATGCATGATCCTTGAGATGGAGTAAGTACACCCTCAAGGTCAAAAGGAGTTTCACATGCATTCTTCATAGGCTCATTTTGGTAGTGAAACCTAAAACCTCTTGCATCATTGAAACGAAAAAAAAATTCCTTTATAGCAGGTCTAAAGCCATTATCATTCTCCATTAGTTCTTCATGTATCCACTCCCCATTAATGGTTGTCTCATGACCTTCATGAAACCAAGCACTTATCTCATTTGTGATAGAAGAAATGTATGAATATTTATCTTCCTCCTTATGAACCATTCATTATCATGAGAGATGGGTTCTTGTGAACCACTACTGATGAATCATGGGTCAATGAGTTTGACTTGTAAAACTACACGATTGAATCCTAATAGCAATATCACAATATTTATATATCTAAATACTGCCATTGAATCCTGAATACTGCCATCTTACGCACACAAGATTTTGGAAGATGCTTCCCACCCTTCTCTTAGTGGTTGCTCTCATTGCACCTTCTACCTAGCTTCATCTTGGTGTAGACAATACGAAGACCCCAACTTGAGATCTTCACACATGCAAGAACAACTGCGTCCTTCCTGCAGCTTGGATGGATCAACTTGCAACCAAGAACCCACGCTACTTCCTGGTGTAGATTGCCTTCTGCCTCTGATACCATTCTGATGCAGAGGAAACAACACAAGACAGTGGCTCATCCACCCTTCTCACTCCTTAACCTACTGATCACTACTGATCACTACTGATCAAGACATGTTCTTAAGCCTCTAACTCTATCCGCCACCTTTCCACTGTTCAAAGCCCAAGTCACACATTGCTCAAACACAATGGTCGAGCAATGTAATGGTTTCTTTGAAAACCGTTATACATTTAAAACCATACAAGAATTTCACACTTGGTTATATTACGTATATTCCCTATCAACTGAAACCATTTTTCCCATTCCATTTGGGACTGTCATAAAGAAACCCAAAAACAAGACATCCATGACATTCAAAACAATAGCGAATCCTTCAAAACTAATCTGCATTCACAATTTGCAAAACAATAAACCAGGAAAGATAGAGAGAATGACACGACGGGAAATGGAAACTCCTCTTTAATGAATTCCAGATATTAACACTTCAAAAACATACATGCTTTAAATGGCTCTTTGGCCGAAGGCCAGAGAGCCCGATTTCTTCTCCCTCTTGTTTACTCTCTTTTTTGTTTTCTCGTAGTTGCACTCTCTATTTCCTCTATCTCCTTGTATTCGGTTACATGTTGTCTCTTTATAGAGATTCTAGGGTAGTTAGATAAATTGTTCATCTAACCGATATTCCCATTTGGTTACAACTGTCATTTAATCCTTTTGATGAATATATTATTGCAATTTTAAACAATTAACCATTTCTTAACATGGTCCTACGAAATTCTAAATGACTAAAACATTACAAAATTATGAAGCTTGTCATAAATTTCAAGAGTCGAGGTGTCCCCGCACCAGTATCCTAGTTGTCCCTTTGTTGATTTATCTCCTCACTAATCCATCTTAGTGGATTCTTTCACCTTTTACCCATTGCTTTCTTGAAAAACTCAATTTTAGGCCTTGTAGCCTTCTGCCCCAATTTGGCCTCCTAGAACCCGTTTTCTTAAATTTTCTCACAATCAGTCTTAACAACCCCCAAATGTTTTTGTAAATTATTTATTTTGATCATCAAGGCTCCAATATTTACCAGGCCTTAGGTTCTACAAGTTTTCATACATATGATTGTCCTCAAACCCCCTATTTTCAAGGGTTCCTATGGTTTTTGGCTCTTTTTCCTTTTTTGAGGGCTTCAACGACCTCCTCAGCTCTCCTCCTAGCACACACATTACTGAGATACATGTGCCTACACTCCCATACTCTTTATTGGCACAAACCAACCCATTTAGCAACTCTCCTTGCTGCTGTCCTCTCCAAGCTACTAGCCAGAATGCACTTGCACTCGCCTAGTGCTTGATGATTTCATCACCTTCCCTGCAAAACAAGACCCCAAAACCTATATGTACACTATTTACATAGTCCCCAACTTGATTCCAAGTGGCCATGAGAGGAAAGCCATGGGAAGTCAAGTGGGACTCATTATTCACAAAACTGGCCTGAACCGGCAATGAGACCAAGAAAACCAAAAACTTGCAAAAAGATAACTAGTCGGTCTAGATGACTAATCTAATGCTACACAAGGTAAGTAAGTGACACAAATGGAAGACTCAAAGCATTAGATAAGTCCTTTCAATCCATTCTTGACTGGATGAAGGCTCAAACACAGAAATTCAATGAAAACTTGCTCTCTTCCAATCACAAAAATGTACTCTCCAAGTCTCAATTCGTGAAAACAATCCTCCAACCTAGGTATTAGGGTTTTTGTGACCTCATATACCTTGCTCCCACGTTCTAGGACCCTTCGGTCAGGCTTAGAGCATCATTAATGTCATTTTCCAACTTTTAGGACAAATAGCCAAGGCAACATTGCTCAAAATGCTCACAGTGTCCAAGACTTACCCAAACCGCAAGCCCCTAACAAACCCATTTCCAATTCACTCATCAAAAACACTCTTGGGACTTTATATCATAGTCCTTATTCCCTCTTTCATCCTAATTTGATAGTAGCCACTTTTCAAATCAATCTTGGAGTAGTACCTAGCACCCCCCTAAACAGTCCATTAAGTCTTCTATCCTAGGAATAGGAAACCTATATCTAATGGTTATCCTATTTATGGCCCTAGAATCAGTACACATTCTCCACTTATCTCCCTTCTTAGGTGCCAACACCACTGGAACAACACATGGGCTTATGCTTTTCCTGATCAACCCATGGTCCAATAGTTCTTGAACTTGCCTTGCTATCTCCTTGTTCTGCTCTGGTGTCATTTTGTATGCAGCCTTGTTAGGCAATGTTGCTCTTGGTACAAAGTCAATTTAATGACTGATTTCCCTCTTAGGTGGTAGTGTAGCTGGTGTTCCTTCACAAAGGATATCCTTGAATTGATCCAACAGTTGCTTCACCTCTGCTGTCATAGGTAGCCGACTAGGTGACTCCTCCTCCTTTGGCTTCAAAATGATTGCATAGACAACTCCTTCTTCCTCCTTCATGTCTCTTAGGAATTCCTTTCCACTCATCAAAAGTACACTGGATTCTGCCTTTTCCACTATCCTTCTTGGGGAAAAAACTTCATGGTTAAGCGCTTGAGCTGGAGTATACTGGAATGGGTGACCTCCCGGGAAGACCTGGTGCCTCACCTCTATGAGCATCACTTAGATGCAATGATTGCTAAGTGGGCCATTCAATATCATTTCAAATTTGTTTCTTTAAACAACTTACAAATTTGCAACTTAAGACTCCTCCAACCTAAGGGATCGATCCGGTGGAACATAGCTCGGAGCGATTCCACGTGTTTCGGTGCAAAAGAGGACCATGCCTAGTGTAAACATACCTATTTGGATGTGTTGGAACAGTCTGCTTGGTCACACAAGTTGTAGAACGAAAGTTGCACCACTCTGCAACTTTGCACTGCTTGCATTTGATGCTTTTTCCATCAAGTGAAAATCCGCCACCACTGGAAAACCACTCCGAGATAGCTAAAACCGAGAGAGGTTTTTGTAGACAGGCTCAATGCAATCCTATAGGATCAGATGAGAAGTTTCTAAGAATCATGGTATCCAAGTAATAGCATGCTGAAGTTTGCAGCTATTTTGCACTTTGGACCCTTAAGGGATCGATCTGGTGGAACATAGCTCAGAGCGATTCCACGTGTTTCGGTACAAAAGAGGACCATTCCTACCATAAAAATACCTATTCAAATGTGTTGGAATATTCTGCTTGCTCACACGAGTTGCAGAGCGAAGTTGCACCACTTTGCAACTTTGCACAACTTGAATTTGACATGTTTTCCATCAAGTGAAAATCCGCCGCCACGAGAAAACCACTCCAAGATAGCCAAAATCAAGAGAGGTTTTTCTAGAGGGGTCCAACGCCTTTCTGTAGGATTAGATGAGAAGTTTCTAAGCATCATGGTATCCAAGTAATAGCATGCTGAAGTTTGCAGCTATTTTGCACTTTGGACCCTTAAGGGATCGATCTGGTGGAACATAGCTCAGAGCGATTCCACATGCTTTGGTGTGAAAGAGAACCATGCATACGATAAAAATACCTATTCGGATGTGTTGGAATAGTCTACTTTCTCACACGAGTTGCACCACTTTGCAACTTTGCACAACTTGAATTTGACACGTTTTCCATCAAGTGAAAATCCACCGCCACGAGAAAACCACTCCAAGATAGCCAAAATCGAGAGAGGTTTTTCTAGAGGGGTCCAATGCTTTTCTGTAGGATTAGATGAGAAGTTTCTAAGCATCATGATATCCAAGTAATAGCATGCTGAAGTTTGCAGCTATTTTGCACTTTGGACCCTTAAGGGATCGATCCGGTGGAACATAGCTCAGAGCGATTCCACGTGTTTCGGTGTGAAAGAGGACCATGCCTACTGTAAAAATACCTATTCAGATGTGTTGGAATATTCTGCTTGCTCACACGAGTTGCAAAGCGAAAGTTGCACCACTTTGCAACTTTGCACAACTTGAATTTGACACATTTTCCATCAAGTGAAAATCTACCGCCACGAGAAAACCACTCCAAGATAGCCAAAATCGAGAGAGGTTTTTCTAGAGGGGTCCAACACCTTTCTATAGGATTAGACGAGAAGATTCTAAGTGTCACGGTATCCAAGTAATAGCATGCTGAAGTTTGCAGCTATTTTGCACTTTGGACCCTTAAGGGATCGATCTGGTGGAACATAGCTTAGAGCGATTCCACGTGTTTCGGTGGGAAAAAGGACCTACCTACCGTTAACATACCTATTAGGATGTGTTGGAACAGTCCGCTTGCTCACACGAGTTGCAAAAAAATGTGTACAAATTGCTTACATGACCTTTATATGACCTTTTTCACATTGTTTACATTTCAAAATTCAAAGTTTGCAAATTTTCCTCCTCAAGGCATTTACAGAACAAGCTGCTACTACATCAAACATGAACTTCAACCTTACAATATTTGAGTATATCTTATTATGTAATTATTTCTTATTACAATGCCTCTAACACTTTGTTCTCTCAGATCTTTTACAATGTCACTCATACATTCAAGATTCTTTTTAAATGTCTACATCATAGGTGCTCATCATGAGGTTAACTTCAAATGAGTAACTTGAGATTCCCTCGCTAAGCTTCACATGATCTCTTATAATGGCTTGAAATCAAAATTGAGATTTGTCAAAATCATCAAAATAAGTATGTTGCATTGCTTTTTTGGCTGAGATTTTTGATAATGGCTCTTAAATCAGCATTTTCTGCAACGAAAGATCAATCAACCCTTAGTAGTTTACTTACAAATACGCAAAGTAAAAGAGAAAAAGAAAGAGCATCCAAAATGGAAATGAAATAAAAATAGATGGCAGGCACTTACAGATGTTGCATGCAGGCATCAAAATAAGGATGTTGCATTGCTTTTCTGGTTGACATTCTCTTTGATGGCTCATATATCAGCGTTTTTTGCAAGGGGACACCAATCACTATAAAAGAAGATGATAGCATTGGCATCAAACAAATTAATGTGCATACAAGTATAAATTAATAAGAACCAATGTGCATATACTTACAAATTAATCCAATAAACCATCCGAGTCTGCTCTACTCTTTATTGTGTCAAGTATTGCCTCATGGTCAGACTCACGGACCTTCCATAACATCTTGTTCAAAGGTCTACCCCCATATTTGGTCAAATGAACATTGGATGCCACGACAAGGTTTGAGTAATGAAGAATCTTACGATGCATGTCAAATTCCTGAAATAGCCAATGTTTAACACTTGAATGTGGGTACCTTCTAAGCCATGTTCTAGTAGAACATGCACAAGATCTTGAACTGTGTTGCACAGTTATCAGACCATATTATATGTTGATCGTATTCTATTCCCCTCTAAGCCAAACCACTGTAGAACATCTGGAAGCAACCTTGCACGAACTCTGGAGAATGTTTGCGATCATCACTAATGTAAAAGTGGTACTCCCTCAATACCTTCCTTTGCTCATCTGTACTATCAGATGCATGAATGAATGCTATGTGCACAAATATCAAAACTTGTGTAGAGTTGTAATATTGTGACTGCACCTCATGTTGTGGTTGTAGAGTGTAGTTCTCTACAAATTCAACCACAGATACTATGCTTCCAACTGGAAAGGTGTCCTTGCATAGCTTGAACTACGTGTCCAACCATCGAGCTCTATGGGTATGCATTGCATACTGAGACAGTATACTGTCACGAAATGTGGTCATAAATGTGGACACTGGAATCTTCTTAATAACCAAATCACACCTTTTTGCTTGAGACCCATATTTTGTAGCATATGCCACTATTTTATACTTCTTGAACTCTACTAGTTTTTGTCCCACCTCATTTGTGCTTTCCATATGTTGACATACTGGCATACGCTGGAAGCCACCGCAACGCTCGCATGAACCATCCAAGCATGTTGTCCTATAGAATATCTGGCCATCCTCTATTTGACATAAATTTTTTGATAAGAAATCTCTTGAAGATTTTGGTGGGGCTTCTATGCCACAATCCTGCAAAACATCGTTAGTATGCAAATCTAAACATATAGAACGATAAACATCGTAATGGTTAAAAAATTCAATATGTAGTCTACAACAACAAGTAGTGCGTGTGTGATTTATCTTGACATAAAAAGGTTTAAGAAGTTCAAAATATCTTTGAGAAATACTAATTTGAGGATAATCATTTTCAAATTTCCAAAAAAATTGCGTTTGAATCATATCCAAAAAATGCTTTGGATGTGGCTCACGATTCTGACTACCGATTCTCCTTCTTACCACATCCCTTTGATTTGGAGATGGCCTTGTGTTATTCTTCCAATACTCTTCAATTAGTGTTCTCAAGGCTTCGACAACTTCTTTATCTTTTCATGACAGTCTCCCCGAGAATGCCCATAATTGATTTGTATCATTGCCCTCAATTCTTTGCCGCCTTTGAATGGCTCTTGATAAAGTTTTTTTGCTAATTCCTATTTTTTCACTAGTCTTTCTAATTAGGCGAGCTCTCTTTGTTTGACAACTTACCAAAGTTGATGTAATGACACATCAGGTGACATTACTATCCTTTGAGCGTGAGGTCTTAATCACACTCTCATAAGCATCCATTAGATTCTTCACAATAGTGTCTTCACTCGATGCATTCGATGTTCTCAACCCAAGAGTCTTCATGATGTTCCTATACTTTACACCCCGCATCATTTCAACAAATAGTTGACATCTTGCAGTCTCATTTAGCCTTTCAAAGAATGTTCCCAAATCTTATCAGCATATCTTCTACAAGTGCGTGTTGAAATCTTACCTTCCATGTGCTGCAAAATCTCATCATCAATATTAATCAAATACTTTGGTTTTCTATGCAAAATTATTGGTGGTGTTCTCCTAGGTACATACATCTCAACATTAGGAATTTCATCAATATTTAATTGAGGTGGGCTAGATTGCATACCTTCGATCGAGGGTGGAGAAGAAGACATACCTTGAGGTTCACATGGGGATGATGTACTCTCAACTTGAGATGTGTTGGATGGTATCCAACAATATTCACTTGCGATAAATGGTGTCCCTCCATATTCACTTGCAGTAAATGGTGTCCATCCATATTCACTTGTGCTAGATGGTGTCCCTCCATATTCGCTTGTGCTTAATGGTGTCCCTTCATATTCACTTGTCATAGAGGGTGTGTCTCCAACTACGGTATCTGAATTTGTCTTACAACGATGCTTTTGCATTCGTGCCTTTTGTGCTGCCAATTCCCGTTCTCTTTTTGATGGTTGAGGTTCCTCTACAATCGGGTTGTTTTGATCAATAGTTTCCAATTTCTTCTTTTCACGATATGCCGCCACCCGAACTCTCTCCTTTTCTTTCAAGGTTTCGTTCTCTTCGTCTGTTAGTTTCCTCTTTGTCTTTTTCTTCGGCATGGTGGATAATTTTATCTATACCATGGTAATGAGATGAATATTAGTTCCTAAAAAATTTATCCATTCAAGATAATTGAAAAATATATGTCATTGAAGGCTTCATTTAAATAATACTTACAATCATCTTGTACAAAAGTAGTCTTTTATTGTTGATGGTTCTAGCCAACCACCAAGGGAATAAGGACTATGATGTAAATTCCCAATAGTGTTTTTGATGTGTGAGTTAAGGCAAACTTAGGGTAGTCTAGAGCCTTGCAGTTTGGAGAAGCTTGAATGATGAAATTAGGCAAATTAGTCCATGTAGACTTGGCAATTTGTCCTAAAAGTGGGAAAAGGGAATTAATGATGCTCTAAGCCCGACCCAAGGGTCCTAGCACATGGGAGAAAGGTATATAAGTTCATAAAAACCCTAATTGAGCATGTGGGAAAGCTATTGTACGATTTGGAGTTTTGGAAGGGGAATTTGTGAGTTGGAAGAGTGCAAATTTCATTGAATTTCTGTTTTTGTGCCTTCATCCAGTCAAGAATGGATTGAAAGGACCTGTCTAATGCTTTGAGTCTTTCAATTGTGTCACTTAATTACTGTGTGAATCATTATATTAGCCATTTAGTTCAATTGCTTTCTGTTTTGCAAGTTTTTAGAGTTTTTGGTCTCATAGCCAGTTCAGGCCAGTTTTTGGAGATAATGATCCCCACTTGAATTCCCATGGCAAGGCTACCATGGAAACTTGGAATCAAGTAGGGGAATGTTTGTATAGTGTACATATGGTTTGTGGTGTCTTGGTTTGCAGGGGAGATGGTGAATTCATCAAGAACTAGGCGAGTGCAAGTGCATTTTGGCTAGTGGCTTGGAGAGGACAGCAGTAAAGAAAGTTGCTAAATGGAATGGTTTGTAACAATCAAGAGAAAGAGAGTGTGGGAACACATATTCCAGACATGTGTGTTCAAGGAGGAGAGTTGAGGAGGTCATTGAAGCCCTCAAAGTTGGAAAAAGGAGCTAGAACCCTAGAAACCCTCAAAAATAGGGGGTATGAGGACAGTCCTATGTACGGATGCCAAAGGGACTAAAAACCTGGTAAATATTGAAGCCTAGGGTACCACTAGAAAGAATCTATAAAAATATTTGGGGGTTGTTAAGACCGTTTTTGAGAAAAGCCAAGAAAACGAGTTCTAGGAGGCTGAATTGGGCAAAAGGCTACAAGGCCTAAAATTGGGTTTTTCAAGAAAGCGATGGGTACAAGGTGAAAGAATCCTATGAGATGGATCAGTGAGGAGTAAAATAAAAAAGGGTGTATTGAGAATACCCTTTCGTAGCCCCTCGAGTGGTTAGGACACTTTGGGTCAGTGTGGAGCCCAGGGAAGCTTAGTGGTGAATTGAGAGCAATGGTGAAGAATTTGAAATTGGTGGAGAGTCTTATAAGGTTCGAGGGCTTTAGGAGGGATCCATGAGTAGGGTAGAGAGGAATACCCTAGGAAGACCAAAGAATAGGTCTTGGGAAGAGCAAGATTGCTCTTGAAAGATAAGACTCCCCATCAATTGTTGAAGGACTGGTCTATGTAATGAACTTTTGACCTTGTGCAGGGTATTTTGAAGATGTTTGATGCTTTGGAATGGTCTGGGAATGGTCTTAAAGGATGAATTTTGGTGAATGGTTCTGAATTTCTATAATTTGCAAGTGTAAAATGGTAATTGGCAAGTGTAAATAATTGTGTATATAATTTGGTAATTTAAAATGTGCATTGACAACCTAAGGTTATAATGACAAACAAAAATGAAAGCAAGCCATAATAGAATGAAATTAAAGACTTCACATACCTTAAAAACTAGAATTTCAAATGGAGGAATTCAACCCAATCATGTAGCCTTAGCTTCTTCTTTCTTCAAACTCCACAACAATTTGAATTGTTCAAAAGCTTGTTCCCTTCCAGACTTCAATTGTATATCAGTTTTCAATGGAATTCAAACTTCAATTGATATTATATGTCTTTCACTCTCGAAACTCTACTATTTCATGCAAAGGTGGTAAAAAGATCATGGAAAAGGTGATGGAAAGTGAAAAAGATGCTTGCACACTTCACAACATCATCAAAATAATATTTTTTGTCGGAGCAAGCGCAGAACCAGGGGAATATGCAGACTGTGGGCCTTCAAATCATGTGTATATTGATTTTTTTACCGTTTTAGTGGACTACAAAATGCGCTCGCGTTATAACGCACATGCGTTATAACACGAGCGCGTTATGTGAAATTAGGTTTTCTTAGTGTATTTTTGATAGTATAGGAGTTTCTAAGAGAGTGGGAGGGAGAGAGGGGGAGAGTGGAAGATAGAGAGGGAGGGAGAAGGGGAGAGTGGGAGATAGAGAGAGGGAGAGAGTGGGAGATAGAGTGGGAGAAGGGGAAAAGTGGAAGTGGGAGATAGAGAGAGGGAGAGGGAGAGTGGGAGAGAGTGGGGAGGCGGGGAGGCCGGGAGAGTGGGAGAGTGGGGGAGAGTGGGAGAAAGAGAGAGGAGAGAGTGGGAGATAAGAGTGGGAAGGAGAGAGAGGGGGAGGAGGTGGAATGAGAGGGAGGAGGAGAGAGGGGAGGGAAGTGGGAGAGGTGGGAGAAGGGGAGAAGTGGAGGTGGGAGATAGAGAGAGAGGGAGAGTGGGAGAGTGGGGGAGAGAGTGGGAGAGGGGAGTGGGAGGAGAGTGGGGGAGAGTGGGAGAGAGTGGGAGGAGGGGATAAGTGGAGAGTGGGAGATAGAGAGAGAGGGAGAGAGGGGGAGAGTGGGACAGAGTGGGAGAGAGTGGGAGAAGGGGAGAAGTGGAGAGTGGGAGATAGAGAGAGATGGAAAGAGGGGGAGAGTGGGAGAGAGTGGGAGAGTGGGGGAGAGTGGGAGAGAGTGGGAGAAGGGGAGAAGTGGAGAGTGGGAGATAGAGAGAGAGGGAGAGAGGGGAGAGTGGGAGAGAGTGGGAGAGAGTGGGAGAGAGAGAGTGGGAGAAGGGGAGAAGTGGAATTGATTTATAGAGAGAAAGGAGAGGGGAGAGAGTGAGGAGAGAGAGCAGGAGAAGAAGGGGGAGAGTGGGGGAGTGGGAGACCAGAGACATAAGCCCTGAAGCCCTCAACCCTTAAAGCCCCTAATCCCTCAACCCCTATACCCACTCTTATCCCTCAACCCTCAACCACCTCAACCCTCAATCCTTAAACCCTAATACCTCAACCCCTATACCCTCTTAATCCCTCAACCCTCAACCCTTAAACCCTAATCCCTCAACCCTTAAACACTAATCCCTCAACCCCTATACCCTCTTAATCCCTCAACCCTCAATCTTGAACCCTTAAACCCTAATCCCTCGATCCTTAAACCCTAATCCCTCAACCCTTATACCCTCTTAATCCCTCAACCCTCAATCCTCAACCCTCAACCCTTAAACCCTAATCCCTCAACCCCTATACCCTCTTAATCCGTCAACCCACAATCCTTAATCCCTCAACCCTTAAACCCTAATCCCTC
>CM021101.1:712804705-712916631 GCA_007115665.2 Sequoiadendron giganteum | reverse complement strand
ATATTAATCCCTCAACCCTCAACCCTTAAACCCTAATCCCTCAACCCCTATACCCTCTTAATCCCTCAACCCTTAAACCCTAATCCCTCAACCCCTATACCCTCTTAATCCCTCAACCCTAAACCCTCAACCCTTAAACCCTAATCCCTCAACCCCTATACCCTCTTAACCCCTCAACCCTCAATCCTCAACCCTCAACCCTTAAACCCTAATCCCTCAACCCCTATACCCTCTTAATCCCTCAACCCTCAACCCTTAAACCCTAATCCCTCAACCCTTAAACCCTAATCCCTCAATCCCTATACCCTCTTTATCCCTCAACCCTTAACCCTCAACCCTTAAAATCTAATCCCTCAACCCCTATAGCCTCTTAATCCCTCAACCCTCAATCCTCAACCCTAAAACCCTAATCCCTCAACCCCTATAATTCAGCATTTCAACCCTCAACCCTCAACCCTAAACCCTAATCCTCAATCCTATACCTCTAACTCTCAACCCTCAACCTCACAACCCTTAACCCCTAATCCCTCAACCCCTATACCCTCTTAATCCATCAACCCTCAACTCTCAACCCTCAACCCTTAAACCCTAATCCCTCAACCCCTATACCCTATTAATCCCTCAACCCTCAACCCTCAACCCTTAACCCTTAAACTTTAATCCCTCAACCCCTATACCCTCTGAATCACTCAATCCTCAACACTTAAACCCTAATCCCTCAACTCCTATAACCTCTACTTTATAACCTATTAATCCCTCATCCCTAAACCCTAAACCCTTAAACCCTAACCCATAAACCCTCTACCCTCTACCGCCAATCCTATACCCTCTACCCTCAACCCTAATCCCCCAACCCTCAAACCCACTTAGTAAACTCTCTACCCTAATCCCTCAACTCTCTTGACCCTTAAACCCTCAACTCTTAAACCCTTAAACACTCAACCCTAAACCCTCGACCCTCAACCCTAACTCCTTAAACCCTAAACTGTTAAACCCTTTACCCTCTACGCTACAACCTCTACCATCAACCCAATACTCTCTACCCTAAACCCTAATCCCTCAACCCTTAATCTCTCAACCCCTATAACCTCTACCCTATATATTGGAACCTCAACCCTAATCCCTCGACCTTATACCTTAAACCCTCAATCTTCAACCCTCAACCCTTAATCCCTCTACCCTTTACCCTATACATTAAACACTCAACCCTCAACCCTCAATCCTTAAACCCTAAACTCTCTACCCCTTACATTGGACCTTGAACCTAATCCTTCAACCATATACCCTCAAAATTATACCCTAAACCCTCTACCCTCAACCAAGTAAACCCTTAACCCCAAACCCTTCAACCCTAAATGCTTAAACCTAAAACCTTCTACCCTATACCCTCTACCATCAAACCTATTCCATCAACCCTACTACCTTAGAAACCATCAACCCTATAGGTCCTCCATTCTAATCCCTCAACCCCTATCACTTTATCTCTATCTATACATCTCACCTCTTCCTCCCTCCCTCCCTCCCTCCCTCCCACCCTCTCTAATTGTCTCTATCTACCATCTCCGTCTTTTTGCGTACCTCTCGTTCAATCAATCCCTACCACCCTCTCTCACTCCCTCTCTCTCACACTCCCTCTCACTACCTATCTCTCAAGTCTCTCCCTCTCACCCCCCTCACACTCTCAAGTCTCTCCCTCTCACACTCTCAAGTCTCTCCCTTTCGCACCTTACCTACATAACCCTCTCTTTCTCTTTGTCTCTCTCTCTCTCCCTCTCCCTCAATTCTCTCTCTCCCACCCCCCTCTCTCTCTCTCCCTCTCCATCAATTCTCTCTCTCTGACCCCCCCTCTCTCTCTCTCCCTCCCTCTATCCCTCCCACCCTACCTATTTAATTCCCCCTCAATCCAACCCCTTCTCTCCCACTCCCTCTCTCTTAAAATCTCACTTCGACCCCCTCTCCATCTCTCTAGACTCTCTCTAAATTCTCCCTTCATCTAAAGACATACATAAATGCATACATACAAGCATAATACATTTGTACATATAATCTTACATCCATACAAGAATACATACATACATGTACATAAAAATATATCAGCATACATAAATATATTAGAATTTAACATAAAGTAAGAAATAACGCGAGCGCGTTATAACGCGCTCGCGTTATGGGCTAGTAGACATGTTCCCCGTAGAAGCAAAAACCATGTCAAAGTGAGCTATAACGTGCTCACGTTATATCTTGCTTTGAGAATTACCGAACTTTAAGCTTGGTATTGCTTGGAATTCCAACCCAAAGGTTTGGAGGGCATTCCCAACGACCAGAGACATGTTTTTAAGAAATCCACCATATTTCTCATAATCAAGTTCGTGCTCACCATCAAGATTGCACGTGGTTCAATATTGAAAAAATCGAGCACATGGGTAATGTTGGGTTATCTCTTAGCTATCCAACGATGTAATTTTTTTCACTTTCTGAAAATGTTAAGTCTTTCATCCATAATTTATTTTATCTGTATGTCTTTTTTTTGCCAAAAAGTAGTGTTTGGTATTTTTTTCATTATAAATTAATCGTTCATCAATTTTTCAAATAAATTACATTTTTAGAAACTAGACTCCATTCTACAAAATTGAAAAAATTAAAAAAAAAAACAAATCAATTAGTTTCCAAAATTTGTAGGGGTAGCACGGCCAAAATTCTATTTTCAGGATATGTCCACTTCGCAAATTAGTAAAAAATCAAATATTCATTAAAAAATTATTAGAAAAATCATGCATCAAGTACATACTATTAGCTAACTTCTGACCGTTGCGATTTTAAAAATACTAAAAAAAAGTTCACCGTACGAGGGTCATACAAGAGTTGCTATGTTATGTTTTTTTGATAAAAACAACACCAATTTGTGTACGTCCCTCATTTGAACCCCTTAATCTCAATAATTTTCAAAATAAATTAGTAGTTTAGAAAGTAGACTTGGAGCACTTGAATCCTTCTTTTTGTTCCATCTCAAAATTTTGAGTCTAAGTATCCTCAATTTCACATCCAAGGTCAGTATTTCTCGATTTCAGGAAAACGCTGTCCACTTAAGTCCCCTTTTTGGGAACCATCTTGGTGCACTTACCCCCTCGTCTGACGTATCTTAATCTTTTAAAAAATGGATACTAGATGTCACCAAGGTTTGTCTCAACTTGGCGTACACTATCCACTTGTCCATATATCACATCTTTAAGAAAATAGAAGCAAAAGTTGCCTTCACAATTCATGCTTAGGCGTGCATACATTTGCTTGTTCCATAAATACAAAAAATTCTCTATGATGATAAAACATGCACCTTTGAAAGCTCAAGTAATATCAATCATTACATCAATCTTAAATTAGATGAACAATTTATTTAATGGTTCTTCAATCCTTACTATTTATTCACACTAGCATTTCTTTTGACAATCCCATGGTCATCTCGGTGGCAAACTATGACACACACAAAAAAAAAAGAGCTATATCATATTGCATCCATAATCATGTTAGAATATTATAAATAGATCACATACATATAGGTCATCCATACTACATAAGAAAAAATACAAAAAGATAAATAATATTGCATCATATTTTAGAATCATCATCCATATGGCATCATATCATATATGGAATAATTTTTTTTAAACATATAATGTCATCGCCATATAATCATCATAAAAATATAATTTCATCATCACATAAGCATCATAAGCATTAGTATCCATACATTACAACATAGATCATAAGCATTAAATAGCCATACATCATGCCATACATGTACTTTAAATCATATATCATGTGCATCCATCCATAAATAAAAATATACATAAAACATCATATTCATCCATAAAACATCCATCATATAGAAATGTGCGTAAAAAATAAACACATCATATAATCACCTCCAAAATAGATGTATCTCTTATATATATCCAAAAAATGTGTCATAGTACAATATCGAATGGCGATAAAAAATGTGGAGCTCGTAAGCTCAGTAAAAAAATATACATGTCTACATAGAAATAGGCCTAGAGTGTGCTGCCCCTATCACTAGATGGAGGCCTATCCTCTCTATGGACTGATCTTGAATCCTGTGACTGGTCCCTATGTGCATGATGAGTTGAATGGTAAGCAGGTGGTTTGGGTTGGGACACCCCTGCACTGGTATGTGATCTCCTTGAGTGAGACTTTCTCTGGCTTTGAATGAAACTAGGAGCTCTCTTTGCAGAAGGAACTACACTCTCATACAAATCCTAAATATACTACTCAACTCGATTGGATTGAGGTAGCTCCTAAGTTATATTTGTTGTACCATCGCTAATTTTATCAATAAACTCTATGGACCACTGTTCAGACTTCTGCACCTTAATTATTTCCATGTCTCGCTCAATAGTCAAATGTGAAACCTAGCCTTGGAGTCCTTGAACCTATGCCAAAGTAGCCTGGAGTTGCGCTTGTAGTGTTAACACAGGTGTGTATCCTAGGCTCTCTCCTCCAAATATTTCTCCATAACATCCTCCCCAACTGGCATATCCTCCATACCCTCCATCATGGCCATCTCTCATGCAGCCTCCTCCCCTGTTGTGATGAATCCTCCACTCAGACCTCATGTTGTGTCAAGAACTCCATCTCTACATCTTCTACAACCTCCTCAACCCTAACCTCCTCCATTTAGATCTCCTCCTTATGAGGAGCGACATATAGTATCACTTGACTTGCTCTGAGACCCTCCTCCTAGTGAGGAGCATCATTCCTCGACTCATCTTGCCTCGATGCCCAAGGTGGAAGTCCACATTTTTCCCTCCAACCTCTATCTCCACCCTGGCCATGATCTCCCATCCCACCATCTCCTCCTTGAAATCCACCCCCATCATCACCACCATCTCCTCAACCACCCTGACCACCATCATCACCTCTCCCCCAAAATCTATCACGAGGACCTCTACCTAGCCTCTCTACAGGAGCAGGTTGATCTGGATTTGTAAAAGGGGTGGGCCTATGTTGGGCCTACCATGCATCAATATACATGGTAGTCTCTACATCGACTAAGTCAACATGGGAACCCCACTCAACTAGTTATAGCCCATCTATCTTTGCAGCCACCACCTAGACACTAATCATGGGTCGCCACACAGGAACCTCTCGTGAAGATCATGCAAACTCAACAATGCCTATAGGAACTCCCTGTTGCTCTCAAAAATGTCTCAACACACACTCTGAAAGATGTCTCTCGATGATGTGTCGTGTCTGAATAGTACAACCAATCAAGTATCTAGTCTTTCAACAATACGACAAATGCTTTGCATCATCTTCTCAAACTATGCATTCTCTATACAATCTCCATGTGAATGCATCAAGAGTATCAATACCATGCCTCCAATAGCTGAATTTTCCTACATGGATCTATGTGATGGAACCTCCACAAATATATACATAAGGAAGCTTTGGTGCTATGTATTTTTCCATCATAAGACTAAAGACAACTATGTGCTCCCAAGCCCATACCATAAGCAATGTAGTATTGCAACTGATAGACTGAGCATCTCGGTATGCCACATCATGAAGCTAGAAATAGAGCATGGCCAGTAAATGGGGATCCCAAGCATAAATAATGGCATGCTCCATCATGCCCTTAAGTATTTGACCCCATTTTACAAGGAATCCATGGCCTCAAGGATCAAGGATAACTACGCCGCTAATCACAGAGCAAATCACAACTATGAGCTGATCATATCTATCGACAAGTGTATCCCACTAGATCCGATAATCTTAAACCTTGAGAGCTAGGTCGTCAACAACAAAGACTCTTTGCAAGACATGATCAAGATCATAAAAAAACCACTCACCATGAATGAGAAAACAAAGAATATGCCAGACATCCTCTAAGGTCACAATGGCCTCACTAGTAGGTAAGTGGAATGAACTAGTCTTGGAGTGCCATTGCTCTACCAAAGCTATCAATAGACCTTGATTAACCCGAATAATGGGCATGAAAGTAATATGGTATAATCCAAGGGCATGCAGTGTATTCCTCTCCTCATCTCCTAGATGATCTTGTAATCAGAAAGAGGTAGGATGACTCTCTCAAGTATGATCAATGTTAATCGTACCCACGAAGAACATTACATCAATCCAAATGCCTAATTGAACCTATTGGACCTTTGCTACAAAGATTTTTTTATCAAAATCTGACTCAAATGGGCTAATAGCCAAATGCATCACATTATCATATAGATGTGACTCACACATGCATATCACTTTATAATTGTAGATAGGCTAAGCAATTGCGACATACTATCGTGAAAATACATTGTAGGAACACAATTACATCATTATATCCTACATATGTGGCACACCACAATGGATGTGGTGCACAAAGCAATTGTGAGCAACCTAGAAATTGCAACTCTATTTTACAAATGTGTCACACTTCACACATGCAGTGCATAGGACCACATATGCAGCGAAGGTGATAGAATATGTGACACCAAAATAACACTACATCTGCTTGCTCTTCTTCGAGCCCTTAAAATTACAAAAAAGTGAACAAAAGACAAGGAAAACAAAGGGTACATACTGCATTCCCTGAGTACTTTGGCTGTTGGAAGGATTGAAATCGATATCTATAGTGTGTAGCAACTGATACAATCAACATTTAGACAAGATCTTTGTTACAAAATCACCATCAGAGCTCTCAAAAATCTCAAAAGAAAATGCACAAATGAACCTTTTTGCAATTCCTAGGCCCTATTTATAACCCTTAGTGTGGGATTTTAGACCCCCTTTATAATTGGGTGCATTAACTTCAAACTTCAAACACAAAAACGGATACCCCAGAGGTCTTAAAATCAAAATCTTTTGCCACAAATGCATTCAACACTATCAAATTGACTAAGAATAATTTCCAATTTTTTTTTAATTTTTTTTCAAAATTTGTAAATTTTTTCGAGGGGGCATCAACCTATCCTGCCATCACCGAGGCATACCAAGGCAATGCCTAAGCATAATTTTTTGTATTTTTTTTGACGTAATGCTATAAAAACACATTATATCAAAGAGGGGAAAAATGTAGATACCCTAAATTGTCTTGACTTGCGAGCAACACCTTTTTACTAAATTCCACACTTCTTCCCTAATGATTAAATAATAGCTTATTATTTAATTATTATCAATTTTTCATATATTCTACAATTAACTAAGTAATTTTACATTATTTAATTAATTCATTCAAATTCATCATTTCTAACTAATTAAATAAATATTTATTTAATAATGTCTTAATTTATCATTACTATCTCTGACTAAATCATATTTATTTAATAATGTCTTGATTTAACATTATTCTTCCTGATTAATTAAATAAAACTTATTTGTTTCATTATGTTGCTAACATAACTTATTCATCTATTTTAATTAAATAGTTATCATGTGATTATTTAATTATCATCAAACACCCTTATATTAAATAATTGTTACAAATTATTTAATTAAACCACTTTCCCACTTCTAGATTGAATAATTAAATTAATTATTTAATTCTCCAATATTAACTCAAGACAATCTATTAATAAATAAACTTTTGTTTATTAATTCAACCTTTGTTTGCATGCTCCTCTAAAGATTAATTAATTATCCTCACGCATTTTACTGTCAATCACGCCCATTGATTATTCATTCAAATTTCTTGACTAATCAATTAGATCCACTGATTATTCAAGTCCACTGATTATTCAATTCCATTAATTAATTAATCAATCCCATTAATTTGATCAATCGATTTCCATTGATTATCCAATCAATTCCCTTGATTGAATCGATTAGGCCAATTAACTCTCGAATCTATTTCCTCTCAATAGACCTCGACTATTGATCCCGATCTTTCATCTTTTAATCTATACCATTCATTGGGAACAAGCATTTTTATAAAAGAAAACCTTTATTGCACGTTCATGGCTAACCAAAAACTCTTAAACTTCAATGTTTGTGGCATTGCAATCCTCAAATATACTCAAAGCTTCATAGCGATAGAGTAGCATACCCATAACTGAGAGAAAAGCTTACAAAGAAGGAAAAATGGAGTTCATCCATGACAATACAGTGAAGGTGAAGATGTCACTTGCTTGAAATCTGATTTTACTTATTATTGCAAGTTTTCTATTGAATAGATTGGATCTTGTTGAGTAACTAGGATTGCATATAATGGTTGTGTGTTTCGTTTCCTATTAACTCTATGACTTTGGGTCGAATTTCCAGTTTACAATATATATAAATGTAATATACTAATATTAATAATATATAATATATAATATTATATTTAATATATAACATTAAATATATTATATATAATAATATATTATATTTATAATATATATAATATATAAAACATTTATCATATATTAGTATTAGTATCAATATATATATATATATATATTAATATTAATAAAAATAAAGCCTTGGCAACAAAAAAGTTGGATTTTAGCCTTGAATAAGTTTGCAAAGGAGATCAAATATGAGCTTGCAGAGAGAATTCGTGTCAGAGTGAACACAATTCTACTTCTGCTCACTCATGAGCATGATCTACCAGAAGTAGTTGCCCCAAAGCAGGGTGAGCTAGAATATGGACAAGAGGATGTTGCAATTGATGGTGTTCATATACAAGGTGCTAATTTTCAAAGAACTTGAGTCAAGGTGTTGATGTCTCATAAAACCAAGATAATTCTCATGCTTTTCATGTAAGCAATATGGACCTCAACCTGAATAAAATGCCACCTGCTCAGCTTATAATGGGCAATTTGGATGAGCACCAAAATGAGAATGATGTGCGAGTGGATTAGATGGAGGAGTAATATTTGAAGTGTTATAATTTTTTTTGTAGAATATGGGTTAAATGTTAAATATTTTGAGTAATTTCTATGTAATATGGTAGGTTATTTTGGGAAGTATATGATACATATTATATATACTATACATATAATATATTCTAATATACTATTATATATAGTATATCTAATATTATATATGATACATATTATATAAATTATACATATAATATATTCTAATATACTATTATATATAGTATATCTAGTATTATATATGATATAATATATCATATATTAAAAAAATATATAATATAATATATATGAAAATATATTTAATTCGAAACTGTATCTTTAGAAAATTTTGAAATTGTATTTTGCAGTTTGAACTTGCCTCAAGCTTTGGTTGCAACGATAACCAAAGAAACGACTACAAATTGAAAATGATGGACGATCGAACAGGGGTTTGTAGATTCTTTGATACATTGAGATTTCTTGTGATTTTTCTGTACTTTTTGTCCAGGCATGGTGATGAGCGCCAATCGGGAGTGGTGCCAAATGGACTATGTGATCAGAGCAAAGAAACACAAAACAAAATAGATTGCCTGAAAACTGAGCGATGTTGAAACATAAGCTCAAACATCTAATTTATAAGAAAATATACATTAAATGTAAGAATAACTATAGATTAAATAGTTAGTTGCAATATTTATGATGTGTAGGTGCAGCAGTGGCATGGACGACTGAAGTCAGCTATGTTGGCTACTGTATGGAAAACGTGTTGCTTAATAATTAATTTATTCTAACATCTCCCCATAAATTAATTATATTGATTAGTTTGAAATATCCCCCCATAATCTAGAATATATGGGTCTCGGCCTAAAGCCTTGTTAGGTACCCATTTACAATTATTCACTAATATGATGGTAGACATCCACAATAATCCCCCCTGAATGCTTACCATCAAAGATTCATATAACTTCTCGTAAGCCTTAAAGACCTCTAAGATATACAAATTGAGGTGCACATAAAGCCTTGGTAAGGAGATCAGCTATCTGATCCTCAGATTTACAATACTAAAGATGAATCACCTGTTGTTGGATGAGATGCATGATATAATGGTGATAGAATTCTATATGTTTTGTTCGAGCATGAAACACTGGATTCTTGGACAACATAATGGCACTTTAATTGTCACAATGAAGTATAAAAGGCCCTGTTTGATGATGTTTGAGTACTGAAAGAATATCTCACAACTGAGTTATTTCTTTAGTTGCCTCATTTGCTACAATATATTTAGCCTCTGTATTTGATAAAGCAATAGTAGTTTACTTCTTACTACACCATGAAATGGGACCAAAACCCAAAGAGAGAACATAACCTGTAGTTGACTTGCGATCATCTATAAAACCTACCCAATCTGAATCAGAATATCCAACAAGCTATAGATCTCCATGAGAAGAATAATAAACACCCATATTCGAAGTCCCTTGTACATATCTCAATATTATTTTTTCTGCCATCCAATGTGGAGCCTTAGGAGAACTCAAAAACCTTGAAACCACACTTACTGCACAAGAAATATCTGGTCGAGTATGATTCAAGTACACAAGACTACCAACCAGTTGTTTGTATAAGGTAGGATCAACTTCCTCACCATCCATATCCTTAGTCAACTTCAATCCTGGAGCAACTGGAGTAGATACACCTTTGCAATCTTTCATCGTAAAATTTCTCAACAAGTCTAAAGCATACTTGGTTTGAGAAAGGTAAATTCCATCTTCTTTCTGCCATACTTGAATCCCAAGAAAGTAGTGTAGAAAACCAAGATCCGTCATGTCAAATGTATCTTGCAATTTTATCTTTATGTCACTAATTTGGTTCATGTTATGTCCCGTGATAATAAGATCATCAACATATAGTACAATAATGATTGTGCTGACATCATGAACTTCCTTCACATACAAGTTTGGATCGTGAGGACTATTATGAAAGCATTGAGTTTGGAAATATTCATCAATTTTAGCATACCAAGCCCTTGGAGCTTGTTTCAAGCCATTTAATGATTTCTTTAACTTGCAAACTAAGTGTTCCTGACCTGAAATTCCAAATCCCTATGGTTGAGTCATATAGATTTCTTCATCAATTTCACCATTCAAAAATGCATTCTTAACATTCATTTGGTGTAAATGCCACTTGAAATGTGTTGCTAATGCTATAATAGTCCTGACAGTATTGATCTTTGCTACTGGAGCAAAATTTTATGTGTAGTCAATTCCCTCTTTCTATGAATACCCTTTGGCCACTAGTCTTGCCTTGTGTTTTTCAATGCTCCCCTCTGACTTGAACTTAGTCTTATACACCCACTTATTTTTGACCACATTCTTGCCCTTGGGCAAGTACACCAATTCCCATGTTTTATTCTTGATCAAAGAGTCATATTCGTTTTGCATAGCTTGTTCCCATTCATGTTTTCATTTAGCCTCATCATATGTTTGAGGATCATTGGTCTTCATTATGGTGGTCATTAGAGCATAATTAATTTGTTGAGTCTTTAGATAAATTTCTTGAAGACTCTTGGTCTTTGGAGGTGGATTACATTCTTCAACTGCACTAGAAGTTTCCTTGGAAATTTCATTGGTTTCAAAGGATTCACCATTATCTATTTCCACTTGTGGAATAGGAGAGGATTGTATCATATCCTCAAACCCTTCATTAAAATTGACATCCCTACTTGTGAAAAAATCCTCCACACTAGGATCATACAACCTGTATCCTTTCCTTTGATCATCATAGCCAACAAAGATGCACTTAACACTCTTCTTATAAAATTTCTTTTCTCTAATCTCATCTGGTATGTGAGCAAATGCTTCACAACCAAATACTCTAAAATACTTAACATCTGGTTTCTTTCCACTCCATTCTTTCTTCGGGAGTGATTTTATCCAAGCATGTTGTAGGAGATCTATTCAAGACATGAGAAGCAGTATTGACAACCTCAACCCAAAGAAACAAAGGAAAACCCTTGGATTGTAGCATGCACCGTTCCATTTCCACTAAGGTCCTATTCTTCCTTTCAACAACACCATTTTTCCATTTTGCTGAGGAGTATGTCTATTAGTCATTTCTCTTTTGATCCCATGATATTCAAAAAGGGATTTGAACCTGATGTTCACATATTCTTCAACATCGTTTGTTCTTATTCTCTTGATCTTATTCCCACTTTGATTTTCAACAAATGCTTTAAACATTTCAAATTTTCTAAACACTTCATCTTTTTGCTTAAGGAAGTAGACCCAAACTTTCCTTGAAAAATCATCAATGAATGTTAAGATATATCTAGCTCCTCCCTTTGGTGGGGGATTCATTGGTCCACATAAAGAACTATGGACAAGTTCAAAATATTTACTTGCCCTCTAGGCGGACCTTTCAAACTTGTCCCTATGTTGTTTTCCAACCATGCATCCTATACACACATTTGTGTTTACCTTTATCCAAGGTAGTCCATCAACCATATTCATCTTTGAAAGCATAGACAAACTTTGATAGTTTAAGTGTCCAAATCTTTGATGCCACAACTCACTAATGGAGGAACTTGTAGTAATGTAAGATTTCTTATCAACAAATGCTGAAAATTTGTAGATGTCATCACACTCAACTCTTGTAGCCAAAATTTTGAATCCATCATTAATGTTCTTGACTAGACATTTATCTGAATAAAACTCCACCTTATAACCATGTTGAGTTATTTGACTTAATGAGAGAATATTTTTGGTTAATTTAGGTACAAGATTCACATTTGTTACTTCCAACTTCTTACCATCATGTCCTTTCTTTGAAATTGAACATATTCCTTCAATTGCATGTGAACTATCACCCCCAAGAAATATCCTTGCACCTTTTGTTTCTTCTAAATAATTAAAGAATTTTTTATTGTATGTCATGTTGGCTAGCTCCTGAATCAATATACCATGTGTTATTTGAATTTCCTTGAGTAGCCAAAGAGGCTATCATTATATTATGATCACCATCTTGAGCAAAATTTGATTGCCTTCTTTGATGAAATTTTCTTTGACCTCCTGTATATGATTTCCTAGGACATTGATCACTTTTATGCCCTTCTTCTTCACAATTATAACATTTGATAGCTTTTTATTTTTTAGAATGATCTTTGTTGTTTCTCCATTCATTTTGTGCCTTTTGAAAAATATTCCTCTGTTGATTATCCCTGGATTGATTCCATTGTCTTTTATTATTTATGTGTTGATTCCTTTGATTTTGGTATGATTTATTTTGATTGTAGTTCTTATATTTTCCTTTGGCCATAAATTCTTGAGAACTCTTGCTAGACTCACTTGTGAATTTTTTTAAGCCTCTTCTTCATTCAAAAAAGCTCCATACACTTCTTCTAGTGTAATATCCTCAAATTTCCTAGTAAGCTCTAATGTGCAGATGAAGTTATCATACTCATCTAGAAGACTTTCAATTAATTTTTTTATAATTTCAGAGTCTTCATATTCAACCTTCATCATTGCAAATGGATTTCTTAAGTTTTTCAATTTTTCAATATGATCATTCATGCTATCTGCTCCCTTCATTTTAAAATGAGTTAATTGCCTTTTGATGTCCATCATTTTTAATTTGCTAGTTCTTTCATACATTGTTTGCAAAGTTTCCCATATTTTTTTTGTTGTTTTCAGTTCTTGAACATTAAATCTTATCCCTGGACTAATTTGCCATAAAATAGTAGCCCAAGCATTCATATCCATTTTATTCCATTTTTTCATGCTTAGTTTCATCTACAGGTTTGTCTTCTACTGCTAGCTCCCATAAACCATTCATTTGTAAAATTAATTCCATCTCACATTTACAACTTGCATAGTTAGAGCCATCTAATTATACACTAACCACAATATTAGAGATCTCAGAGGCAACCATAGCAAGAACACAATAAACTCTCAAGTCACACAAACACAAGGCTTAAAGAATAAAGCCCCTACCAACACACACACCAAAATATTTGTATTATTGTGCCTTGATGTTGACCTTCTTATGAACCAACCAAACAAGGGCTTTTACAATTTTACAACTTACAATTATGAATGAGGTTTTCACCAATCTCTTCACTTCAACAAAAATTGTCAGAACTAACAATATGAAAATTTCGCCTTCCTTTTCATAAATAAAACAATTTCAATTTAACAGTTTCAAACCTCTTGCAATCACATCAAGCTTAAGTGATTTGCCACAAATTCTTCTCTTCAGATAATAGACAACAAGCTCCTCATCAATGGGGTGAAAGCGAAACCGGGGTAATAAAAAAACTCGCCCCATTTGATTGATGGTCAAAATGATAAAAAAATGTAGTATATGCACCTTCCTACAAAGATATTCACAAAAAAATAGTACAAGATAGTGTATGGAGTCTGCAATCTCCTGCACACAATCTACAAAGCCATAACTCCCTAGGCTCTGAATTGTCTACACTAAATTACCAAAATAACCATCCAACAACATTCACCTAGCAATTGCTGACTAAGATATCAAGGTTGTCAACAATCTCGGAAGCTCCACCACTCCAAGAAACTTTTGAATGATTAATCTAATTTTTCAAAACATAAGCCCCTCACATATCCCTGGATAAGCTCGCCAAAACTCAGCAAAACCTTGTAAAACAATATACTGTCCAGAATATTCCCTAAACAAAACGAAAGAAACAAAGTTCAATGTAAAATTCCTTTGCTTCCTTCAAAGCACTGACATAGATGATGAGAACATCATCGAGCACATAAAGCCATGGACATTACTTCATACAAGTAATCAAGTGAAACGATGCAGGCAATACAAAACCCAGAGCACAACACACACTGCTTCCCACGAGAGAGAAAATCTGCAAAATTGCGCACAAACACAACCACAAGGATACACAAAGACCTCAACAGAAAGGTTCGGGCCGGGCTTAAAGAGCGCACTCTAAGCTCTGACTTTCGGTCAAATATCCGTTTTCCGTTTGCATTTTCATTTCTGTTTCCGTTTTCTCGTGTCACTATCATTGTTATAACCGTCACGGTTAAGTTTACCATTTTTAAAAAATCCTTAAGGCAAACGCGTTTTACATTGCTGTATCGAGCATCGTCCTTTCCGCCTATTACGTTCAAAATATGACGAAAAATAAATTGACTGGATCTCCGTACGAAGAGAATAGTACGTAATCGAGTGAAAAAAATTCTATTGAAAGAGTGAAGTCTTTTTGACTTTTTCACCTAATAATGACGTATTCCTACTCTTTAAAAGGAAATCAAGAGTTATATTGCATTACTTTTTAAGTCTTGACTTTTTTATTTTATTTAAATTTATTTATTTTAGTAAATCTTTTATTTTTATTTTTTAAAATTTAAAGTTTTATATCATTTTATTTTTATTTATGTTTTTTTATCTTTTTAAAGTTTGTTTATTTTAAAATATAATTGAAATATTAATTAATTTTTAAAAAGAGTTTATTTGAATTTTTAAATGGTTTTTCATTTTGTCAATAACGAGATTTTCATGAAGGTTAATGATAATAAGTTATTTAATTTTAATCATGATATTTATGTGGATAAGTAAAATCTTTTTTTTAGTAGACAATTACTTGTTGAAAGAGCTTGTTAATGTTACTTCTTCAACATAATTATTTACATATTTTTATAATCGGTTGCTCAAAACTCCTTTACTACATAGATTCTTCATGACATTGGTACTATGATTAGCTCTTCTTTTTTGCAAGGTGAATCTTCTCTTTGTAACCCACTCAATCTTGCTCTTTCATTTTCCCTTCATCCTCTCATCTTGAGGTAGATCCTCATAATGCCTACATCTCTTGTTGTCACTTCTAGTGTGACCCCCACCTCTTATGTTCTTGTAGTACCATTTCCACCTCTTCGTCTACAAGTGAACCACTTATCTCTAATCCCACTAATTCCTTTCCTTCTTGTGTGCCTACTAGTATTCTACTACTAGTGATATCCCCTCCTCTCATTGTGTTAGTGTTTCACCTTCCTCGCCTTAAAGTGTTGCTTACCATTTGTTTGTGTTGTATCATTGCCTCTTGCTTCTCATTGTTTCCATAGTCCTTTCATTGTTACCCATGCTACTACTACTATCACCATCCCCACCTCTACTCTAGATGCACTAGTGTAGAAGTTAGATAGTGTTGATAAGAAAGTTGATTTTATTCCCACTAACCAAGACACTATTACTTATACTTCAACACATAACATACATCTTGTATTTAAAATTTTTGCATATTCATTCCTTATTTTTCTTGTGGCACCTTACTTTGAGTTGTATCATGGTAAAGATGACACAATTAGTCATAATTCTTTAATACAACATGCCTAGACTATGCTTATGATTACAATTTTTTGACTAAGTTATTTTCTCACACTCTTCATTTCTATATTATTCAGTGGTTCTATTCATTACCTCTTGGCTCCATTCATTCTTTCGATCAATTAGCTACAACATTGCTTTGCCGTTTCCATAGCATTAAATAGACTTCAAACCTATTGTTTCAAATTTATTAGAGTGTTCTCAAGGCTCTAATGAGCATATTGATGATTATGTCATTTTATTTAAATTACTTTGTGCTAGAATGAAACATCAACTTCCTAATTACAAGTTGCAAATGATTTTTTTTATATAAGGGTTTACTATTCGCTATACATGTGATAGTGCTTTTTTGTACAATTATGCTTCTTTCATAAATTTTTGTGCTCATGTCAAATATGTCAAATTCAAATTACTTATTTCTAATGGTTTGAAATGTGGGTCCTCACATATGTATTCTATACCATCTTACCATCTTACCCTTGGATGATCCCACAATAGTGGTCTACAATTTTTGGCCAAACTGGACACTTAAATTATTATTTTTAACTAAATCTTCACATTCAGGCACCTATAGCGGCTAAACCATGAGGAATTTGAAGATGATGCAAACTAGATTCTCGTCACATTTTCTTTGTAGATTCAAAAATTTTGGAATCAGATTGCACTTCTTTTTCCATCTCCCACGAAAACTAGTTTTTTTTCAGAAAATAAAATTTTAAAAAAGTGACACTCACCATATACAACATAACTTTTTCTATATGAAGGATAAAATTCTAATTTTTTCGAATTTAGATTTGTAACTATGATACCTAGCACTTTCATTTGGTCTCATAGTTTTTATTGAATATTTTTTCCTTAATCAAGTTTCAAAGTCAAACCAATTGCAATTCAGACATAGGCAGATTGTATACAACATAAATTTTTCCGTATGTATCAAAATTCAATTTTATTTTTTTAAATGGATCAAGGACATCAATACCCAGCACAAACATATTTTTAAATTTTTTATTTTGATAACTTGCTATTTTTCCACATGTGCAAAATAGAGAGCTTGATTTTCAATGAAAAACCTATGTTTAATAAAACTAAAAAAACACATACATAATAAAACCAAAACATATTAAAATTATATTCGTTGGATAGCTCATTCTGAGGACTACCTTATTCTAGTTGGGTTTGTGAAGATTCCTCCATTTTCATCCTCAACCCGAGCTCCGAAGTGCCAAAATTTAGGTTTTTTTGTGTCTCAGATGGGGGATGAGGGATAAGGGAGGTTCATACAAACCCACAGGGGTTGGAGCGAACCTCTAGAGGTTCGCTCGAACCCCTTTCCTATGCATTTATTTTATTTTTTTGGCGGCCAAGATTCAAAGGGGTTCGCTCGAACCCTGGTTCAAGCACACCCCTTATTGGTTCGGTCGAACCAGTTGTTCGTACAAACCCCTAAAATCACTTTTTTTGCCTTGGGGTCATTTTTTGTGAGTTTTACTTCCTCACCTAAATTGTAAACCACTATTGTGGCTTCACCCCCTTCCAAGTTGAAAAGGGTAATCATAATAAAGAATCTAAACCTAACACTAATTATATGCATACTACTTCTAACATTGTTTCTTTTTCAGCATCAAACAATTAGGAGATTTATAAAATTGAGTAAAACTCTAGATTATGTGATCCAAACCCTATTGAATGATAATTTGGTTAAGCTATTCCCCTTATTCATCCACTCAACCCATCTAGAGGGTTACATATGAAATGAAATGAGTGCACTTTTTTAATTATTATCCTACCCAAAAAACTACCATAGACAAAAATCAATTTAAAACATAGTTAACATATTGTTAAAAATAAAACATCACCATAACAATAGTATAGTATATGCATGATAGGTGTTGTTATACTTTTGTATTGAAGCATAAAAGTGGAAATTCAAATAAAGTAGTTGATTCAATAAGTAGGAGACAAAATTTGTTGATAGAGATAATAATAGAGGCAGTTGGATTTGAAGAGTTGAAATATTTGTATGAAGCTAGTCCTAAAATATATGGAAGCATGGAGAGAATTTAATGACCTAATAAATATAGATAGAAGTGACTTGATTATTTTATTCAAAATGAGATTTTCTTTAAGGGTAATTAATTGTGAATTCCTAGAAGCTCAATGAGGGAGAATTGATCAAGGAGAAGTGTAATTGTAGATTTGTATGCCATTTTAGAGTAGGCAAGTCTATGGAATTGCTGAGACAACTATTTTTGGTCATAAATATAAAGGAAATGAGAAAATCTATTCAAGGTTGCAAGACTTGTCAAGTTATAAAGGGGGAAGTCAAAATATTGGTTTGTATCAATCCTTACCATTTCTAGAGAGACCTTGGGAAGATATAAGTATAAGAAGATAAAAATGAATAAGATGATACATTAAGAAGAACTAGTGGCACACATCTCAATGCAATACACCTATTGGCTTAATTTAATGGCCCTTTTCAAGATTTAATGTACCATGTAGGACTAATAATATAGAAAGGTTTGCAAGAGACAATATAGGTGGACAATTAAAAACATTGCCACCTATCTTTGTTCTCTACATGATAAAGTTCACAAAATAAAAGGAGATACTTCTTATGAGGGCCCTTCCAAAATAACTAGAATCAAAACTATGATGAATGTTCGAGACCCAAGAACCCAAATTGGAGAGCTCAAGGAGGTCATTTCTAAAGAAAAGGGACATTTCTTATCTAAGGAGTGGTAGGAAACTAGAAACATGCAAAATTTGGTTTGTATTGGTTAGCTTTTGTGTATTATTCTTATTCTTATGTTGGGTGTGTGTTGTCCCTGTTATAACCAATTGGTTCTCTTTCATTTTGACTTTTTCTATTTCATATCTCATGAGACTAGTTTGTCTTACATCTTGGTTGCTACTATGTAAAAGGGTCAATCCCTAGTTTAATCCTATTTTTATCAATATAAAAAATAATGAGTGGACCCTATAAGACAATCTCTAGGATTCGGGAGCTAGCTCCTTATCTATCCTAAGCTAAGCCTATAGTTGATGTGTGAGGGATGAAAGGGGAGAGAGAGATTACAAAAAAAAAATTAAGCATATAACAAAGGATCATGACATAATAATCAATAAAAATATGTCTACATAATAGCTAAATATGAACAAAGATAAGACTAAGAATACTTAAGATAATAGCTTGTTTACTGTTAAGTTTTTTGATCAATTAACCATTACACAAATGCATGTCCTCTAAAAATAACATAGAGGCTCATCTATGTAGAAGAGAAGAGAGAAAAGGTTAAGATAACACATCATCCTCAAAAGTTTATCTCTAATAGTAGAATACAAAAATAAACCTTAACATCATGCTTGAATAACTTAGTTATACAAAGTGTTATCTTCTAACCTAAGAATGGGCAAGGTAAGTTCTTGAAAATGGGGGACCAAAAGGGGATTAAAAGATCATTTTTTTTCTTGGAGTCAGCTAAACCTGAACTTCAATGAGTAATTCAAGATGTGTACACTCAAAATTTAAAGACATAATAAGAATAAGAATTGTAGTACTCTAAATCTGATTTTTAAACTATTAAATATTTTTTTAAATGGTTAAGGTTAAGTAGATGAAATATAACATAGTGTTTGGTGTTTGCCCCCTATTTTTTTGTTATAGTAAGTATTTTCAAAAACTATTTGGTAGAAACATAGCCAAGAGTGTGTTGGGTTCCGAAACCACTACTCCACTTCCTAGAACTTGTTCTCACTTTCAAGGATAGGTTGTCATCATGAAAATAAAAAATTCTTATCCACAAACCATGGAGGGTTGAACGCAAAATTTATAAGAGTAAGTTTTCTCTCCTATTCTTTGAGCTCAACTTATACTCAAGAGGGTATTCCTAAAGATTTGATAAACAAAATGGATAACACAGAATGGTGATAGATAAACCCAACCTATTGACTTGACTCTAACGATTGTTACTAAGCCAAAAAAAATAGAGCTATATTAATACCTCTATATAGCTGATTTCATCACTACTACAATGAGTGCAAGGTGGAGGTAGTCTACATAGACCACAAGGTAAAGTTATAAACATGATTTATACGATTTTGTACCTTGTTTATTGTAGAACCATGAGATACTTGAGACTTGTGACTAAACTAGAACTACTAGTGTAATGATTTATTCTTTTTAATTATTTTATTGAGTCATCAGTACCATTCAATAGAAAATGTTTTAGTTTTGATGGAGGAATTTCAAAGAAGTTAAGCACAAACTAATTGATCAAAGCATGAAAATGTAATCAAGATATGAATATCATAGGCAAAACATACTTATTAATCCATTAGGTCAAGTTGTACAAATCTATTTGTAAATACACAATGATAATTACAAATATTGTAATAGTTTTCAAAATGTTGTCATATATATCAAATCACATTTACTTGAGCATAACAATAATTTATAAGAGGAAATCTTTGTTACATTTAAAAAATCCCCTACAAATGTACCATAGGATTAGAGACATGAAACCTACAATATTCTCTTATAACACTTCAATAGAAGCCATTTCCTTCTTGAAACTAAAACTATAACACCAACTAAGTCTCATTGGACTAATCATTGACCAATCCAAAATGAATTACAAAAACCCCTTTTTAACCCCTTGGAACTTGTTGTAGAAAACAAGATTGTAGATGTTTAAAAATGGTCAATGTTGACTAGAATTAGCGAAGATGTGATGATTTGGAGTAAGAGTACCATTGGAGAGGTGTTAGTTTGGGATAAATATATTACCACCTTTACTTTAAGTGCAAGCTAATGGGTCCACTTTTAGTGGAACTGTCAGGCTTGAAAAAATCTTGTCAAGAATGGGTACTCGTTTAATAAAAAATGGGTACACATTTAGGAATGAGTCCCCAAGCCTAAACACATTTCTTCTATGAATGGGTACCCACTATGATTTAGAGTCTTGTGCCTAAATGAGCACCTATTATAATGCATACAGGTATTTCATAATGGGCACACATTTTGTAAAGCTATTTATTTATTTTTCAAAGCTGTACGAGCTCTTTTTTCCTATACACATGACAACAATGTGTTTTGGATGGTGCCTTGAACTGAGTACCCAAGTTTATGAGCCCCACCCACCACTTATTTTGTACCTCTTCCCTCCATAAGGCCATTTCCATCACCTCCAAATACCCGTTTCATCAAATTTTGAATATGTTTTTCTCAATTTGTAGGGTTTAGGGTTTGTGTTTAATATGTATTGATTTTTTTATATAAATAAAATTAAAAAGGGTTTTAATTTTGATGAATTTTGGGTTTGTATAAATGATTATCATATTGTAGGTCACACATATGAATTAGTCATGTTAGAATTGATATTTTTATCCGTCACATTTTACTAGGCCCTTTGCACTTATTTTTATCCTTTTATTCACATGCTATTATCTTTTTTCAATGATCATGTCCATGCATCTTTTTTTCCATTTATGAAACCCAAAAACAAATCCAATCTATTGATAGTAGTATTTACTAGTATATCAATATCAAACACAAAACCTAATACAAACATATTGAACCCACAACCCCATACAAAATACAAACATTGCTAGAAGAGTAATTTACCTTTTATAGATGTAAACTAATCTTGTGATTTCAATTTGATAAGACTCTCAAACCCATGCATGATATAATACTATTACATGTTTAATGCATTTGTAGAGTCTCATATAATCTAGATGGCAACTATGACCCATGGTCCCTAATGATTGCAATTTATGTTACCTAGCAATGAGATAAAAGTAAAGTATTAATTGACCAATTTGACTACTGCATCCAACACTTATTATAACACTAGATCTAGAAGATTGTAGATGATAAAAATCCCAATAATACCAAACAAAATCCAAATTATATACTCATATCTATTGAAATAACACAATTTTTTTATTACATTTTTCGGGGCCTACATTTGATAGTCATAATATTAGGGCTTAAATTTGATAGTCAACCTTAGCTATTAAGAAATATATTTGTGAAGAACTTATTCATTTAAATTTTCCTTTCAAATACCATAAATAGATTTCATGAATTTCAATCTCATTTGTGACTTATAGATACTTACAAGAAAATTAATTAATTATTTCCTCATGAAATGGTGAATTTTAAAAGAAACACATATCATATACCATTATTCCACATTCATGATGTCCATATGAGCGCATGCATCTTCCTAGTTACATGGCGTTGGCATGTCCCTATCAAAAAGAAAAGTAAAAAATTCCATAGATAAATCATGCACTTGTTGAAATATATTTCTCTCATCCATCAAACTAAAAGAAAATTGAAGCAAATAAATCCATCAAAAAATCCTATTCCCTCTACTTGATTGAGATTTCCCACTCCTTTTCCCTTTCTATCGATCTTCCATATAGGTCACTCTAGGTTCAAACTCTTGATCTAGAGTGCCTTCTATCCCTTTTTACTAGTCTACATGGCCCAAGATTGGATCAATTCTTTGAAATTTTCCTTTATTTTTCCATTTCCTAATTCTCTTTATACTTATATTTTCACCCACTCTCAAAATCCCAAAGAAAATAATGACTAATTTCTTGAAACATTCATGTTAAGATATTCACTCCTTGTCCTTCCACATCACTATTTTACTCACTACATTAAGTATATTACATTTTGAACTCATCTTATCTTTCCTTTGCTTTCTCAATTACACAATATAGTGTACACATAGAATATGGTCAAAACAATGTTACTTTTTTTCTCAATGCATAAAATTAGGACTACATTGTGAAAGTAAAATATAGATGAAAACCCTAATTTAAAATATTTTAAAATGTAAAATTAATCATTTTGATCCAAAAAAAATTAGGAGTTTCAAATATGAAAATAAAATATAAATATAAAAAAGGTTCATATCTAAATATGCTTAAATTATATACAAAACCTTAGAGAGAAGATTGATTCATGTAAGATCCATTGGGTTCATAAAAATTATGAAGGAAAATAAACTTTCCATATGGGTTAACCTAGGCTAATTAAGTAATTGCAAGAAAATAAGCACAAATCGACCTAGATTAAATAAGTATAGCTAGGATTAGTAATATTATATTTTATAATAACTAAATAAGGAATGTAAATATGGAGGGAAATACTTAGATCTGTTATCAACAAGTATGGGCTAACAACATAAATTATGGAATTATACTAGTGTGTACTTAGAAAATGATGTCTCTTTGTTAAATTAATGTCTTATATTCTACATCGATCTTCACTGTTAACTAGACCTCTTTATTAGAGATAGAAATAAAATTATTATTATCTAAGTAATATCATTTATGTTGTTGAAACTAAAGGAATCATCTACTTGTTTACTTGAATATAAGAAAAATATGGGTGGCATTACTTGTGAGTAAGAAATTTTTTAGTTTAAGAAACTTTTTAGTTTATTTTATTATATTCTCTAAAAAAAAATAAAACAAAAACTAGAAAATAATTCTTCTAGAATATGCCCATTGGGTGGTCGGTTTGAAATGATTCCTTTTATGTCATCATGTCAATCACTACGCACTATAGAAAAAGGATTGCATAGACTAAAATTATTAGTCTTATGAAAAAACTTAAAATCTTGATTAACTTGGTTACAAAATGAATTCATGCCAATTTGATGAGAAATGTCTAGCATGAGGGATTCATTTTTTTTTATGAGAAACAATGGAATTGAGATCTCAACTTCCTATAACATCATCCAAGTCAATTGCACATGACAAAACATCAAACATTTCACACATATCTATAATAGGAGAACCTAAAGATTACATGTCACAAGGGAATATAGGGATGAAATAACACAATCTACACCTAGAATACCTAGTCCACTCATTTAACTAGTCTTAATAGGTTGTAAGGAGACAAAAACCTTCTCTTGTCATCATCTAATTTAAAATCTATTATGCATGATGACTCACTAGAAACTTGTATAACTTAGGGGGGATCATGGCCAAATTATATACATTAGATATACACATAAAAAAGGAGGAGAAGCACTAACTTGAAATTATGAACTATAGATGTGCATAGTGAATATACAAGCTAACCAGAATATATATGATTTAAATTAAATTTTTGATAAATTAGGAGTAAAAAAATTAGAACAAGACCTGTGTTTAAATTAAATTTCATGGGAGAACATGCATAATTACATCATTGAGGAATAATATTTTAAACAAGAGAAATTTCCTCTTTGAAGGCATCTTCTAATGGTTTCATTTTGGGAGCCATTGTAATGAATACTATAGTCAAAGACGCAAGAGAATTTGGAAAAATACAAATTATTGGAATGAAAAATGACAAATGAGAAAACAAGTTTGTTCAGCATTTTTAAAATCTAAAATCCACTTACAAATGAATGAATCTAACAAATTCATATAAAATAATCTCTTAGCTCTTTCCATGAATGAATTAAGCTAGGAGATAATATTTATTACCAAGACAATGATTCATCAAATAATGAAGAAATAAACAAATTACATGCAATATCATGTATTATACCCAAACCACTTTAATGATCTTACAAAATTCTAATGTATTTCTTAGAAGTAGCCTCTCAATATCCCTAGTAACATCATTGATATCAATAGGGGTGTCAAGAGGACTACACCCAAAATAGGAAAATACCATCATAACCAATAAAAGATAACAAAAAATATAATTATACTCCCTCCTAACACCATAAATGTTGACCAACAAAACTACACATGCTAATGTCAAGAGTTGAGAACCAACTCCTTTCTTTAAAGGAAACAAAAAAAACCTATACCCAAATTCTTAGGCTTAACATGGTAGATCTATGGAAGGTGTTGGATCTAAAACATTTATCATGCCAAAACCCATATTAAAATAAGCTCAATCCCTAAGCCTAGGGAATGTTAACTTTAGACATTGAGCTAACACTTATGATCGAGAAAGGATAGTTAAAGGACCTCCATCTTTAGGCTCTACTAGTCCAAAGGGATGTTCTTAAGGTTAGTGTTTCATATGAAAGTATACAACATGTCTATCCACCAAAGAATTCCATTTTTTTTCACTATTTTTTAGTGTGATAGTTGATAACAATTGAGAACACTAACCTCTTATGATAAAATGACACTTCATGTATGAGACTAAATATATTCCAATTGTTTCTCCAAAATACTTATCCAATGATCTATGTTTCCCTTAATGCATGACTATAAAACACACCTCACAAAGAATAACACTTGAATAGCCCTCTTAAGATTGTAAAATATTTAAAGAGTTGAGATATGAAGAATGGGAAAGAACCAGGATTAAAAATATGATGTATTTGATAAAATTTTAATTATTTGGCCTTCTAAATTGGTGCCTATTGCAATGGGGGAAATAGAGTTGAGACTACGAAAGGAAAGAAAACTAATATTTACAATTCATTTTGATGTGTATTCATGTACAAACCACAAAGATAAGATTCCTTGCATATAAAAACATACTCACATCCGCTATAAATATAAAAGAGGTCACATATGTTGAATAAAGAGCTGTTCAAAAGAGCCATAGAAACACTTTATATCCCTATCTACCAAACAAATACACATAGAAAAGATACTGACAAATGTATGAGAAATATAACAATTTTCAATTTCATAGGAACTTCTAGTTAATAATGAATACACTTATCAATACAAAGAATCATGCACATAATGTGTAAATAGTAAAAAATCCTACAAATTATTCAAACGTAAGATTTTTTGTCTTCAAAAAATGTAAAATTTCATTAGTTAAATACTAAGAACATGCTACAACACCTCTATGTAGGAACCAACTCAAAGGATCAATCATATTACAACAGTAATTTTTTTAATATAAACTCTTCATCATTATGATTTGTAAGATGATTACACATAAGAGGACCACAAAGCATAGAAAGAAAAATAGAACCTTTATAAAATCATTAAATTCATGATCGTGACAAAAAAATAAAATTAGATTTTCATTTTCCTTAAAGTATATTACTTTGGAGTTATCCATCTACAAACAATAGAAAAGAAAAACACTATTTAATAACCACAAAACACCTAAAAAATTTCTTTATGATCTCAAAAAAAAAAAATGCCCATTAAATCCTTGCTCTAAGAATTAAAAAAACTATGATAATAGATCCAAAAATATATGAATATAAATAGAATAGGGATAAAACCTTGGAAAAATCCAGTAAAATACTTGTTATCAAGGAAGTATGCACACAGGCCTATTTTAGTAATATTTTCAGAAAATTGACATTCTACACATCCTAATCATGCGAGGCCTAGTTATTGTGGAATTGTGCCACACCTCCATAATCTCAATAGTCCTATTGCTTGAACAGAGTAACTTGAATCCTATATTTTCTTGATTTCTCATATCATGTGGATTGTCGGAATCCCTATCGCATGACATTTTGAAATCTTTATCCCTTGAAAATCTTTGAAATGGGTTTCTAAGCCACAATACATCTGAATCTAGTCTGTCCCGATATTGAGAGAATTTTACAAACAAAATAAACAAGGAAGCTAGTTTGTCTTGATGCTTAGAGCATTTTACAAAGAGAAAAGTTTACAGGTTGCCATGAAGATTAAAGAGGGCAGACGGGTTTTCAAAGCCAAAAAGCTTTTATGACTCTTTGGAAACCCAAATCTGGCACCTGTTTCGCTGCCTGATGTCAAAAATATCCTTGTTGAGGTCTCACAGTCGAATCCCTGGCTGCATGAGACCTTCCCTGGAGAAGACAAAGTCTAGACATGGAACCCTCATCCACCCTTTGGAGTCTCCCTATAGAAAGAAGGTCGTTCCAGAGGGCTATGTGGCCATTCATGTGGGCAAGGAGCAACACAACTATGTGATTCGCATATTCTATTTATACCATCCCTTCATTGCTAAGCTTCTTGTGGAAGTCGAGATGGAATTCAGATACCATAATAAGAATCCTATGCAAAATTAACACTTTATAGAGCTAAATATAAAATTTATAAAGTACTAATGGCCAAATAGATCAAAATATCTACTGAATAAATTTGATATAGAAAAGCCTTACAGAAAAAAGAAAAGGATAGCCTGTGTTGCACATTGGTGAGGGGCTTAACTAACAATGCCATTATTAAATTCTTCCCTAATCTTATCGGCCTTTCAGTTGTCAGGCAACACAAGTGTTGTATTGTAGAAGTGTGGCTTCTACCAAACCAAGAATCGGTATTCCCTTTCTCCTATTTACGCTCTGCATTGATAGTCAGAGAGCTGTCATAAATGGAACACACGTCTTCCTTCGACAATCCATGAAAATCAAACCATTATATGGAAGCCTTACCATTGGGTGACTTGTTCACTACCTTGGACTGGTTCTGCACTGCCTTGCCTACTTTGCACATAGTCTTTGCTCTCTATTACCAATAGAGACTTCACAAAGTGTCGCATTTATGTTTTCAATGGATTGGACATGATAGTAAAGGGGAGACTTTGATTGTGATTTCTAGTTGGGCGGGAGAAGGACTTTTGAAAAAAAGTTAAAACTTAACCGTGACAGTGATAACCGTGACTGACATGACCAAACAAAAAAACATAAATGGAAATAAGACTTTGACTCATGTAAAGAGTCAGAGCTTAGAGTGTGCTCTTTAAGCCATCCCAATAGAAAGCACCAAACTTGTTAAGTGCCTCAGGGAAGGATTTCAGCGGAGCTTAAAAGAAATCAGCCAAGAAAGAAAAACACAGGCTTTGATACCATGATCAGAGCAAAGAAACACAAAACAAAATAGATTGCCTCAAAACTGAGTGATGTTGAAACATAGGCTCAGATATATAATTTATAAGAAAATATACATTAAATGTAAGAACAACTGTAGATTATAGTTAGTTGCAATATTTATGATGTGTAGGTGCAACAACGATGTGGATGGCGGAAGTCGGCTGTGTTGTCTGTTGCATGGAAAATGTGCTGCTTAATAATTAATTTATTCTAACACTATGTTGATATCCTCAAGCAGTTAGAGGCTTGATTAGAATTGTATTGCAAGTTTATATAAACCATCATTGTGTATGGAATTGGGAAGATGATAAGTTTTATTTGTGGTGGGAGGATGCGAAGCTTTTTGGTGTTGAATGCAGGTGTGAGAAGGAAAACAAAGGCAACATGTTTGCTATAGAATAGATTTCCTTTCTGCTTCAGCGCTGCAATAAAAAAGCCAAGGTGACCGTTCTAAAAGTGATAGGGGAGGAGTCTTGGGTGGGAGGACATGTCCATGATGAGCAAGTGTTTGAACACTTCTTCTCCATCTACATACAAGTCCTGGACTATTCTTTATGGGGTATTCGTGTGGCACAATGTATAGTTTAGAGGGATTTGTTGGAGGTTGTGTCAGTGGCAATTTAGAGTTCAATAGTTCTTGCATTTGGGATAATGGTGGGTGTCTTGGATTTTAATATAAAGAAGAAAAAGATAAAGTTGTAGAAAGAATGGAATTGTTCAAGAAGGGTGTTTCAAAGGAAAACAATGCTAGTGAGTTTATTGCATTCTTGGAAGCTAATCCTAATCTAATCTCCCAAAATGTTGTAGCTAGGCTACTAGATATTGCAAATGGGGTGGGTCTTTCGTATCATAAAATGTGATGCTATGCATAAGACGTAACTGTTTTATAATATAATATATAATATATAATATTAATTAAAAAAATATAATATTAATATAATATATAATATTATAATATATCATAATATATTATAATATTATAATATATAATAATATATTATATTATTATATTATATACATGTGCTCAGTCTAAAAAATATTTCAAGTTTTTAATAACGAATATCTGATTTATAAAAATAATATCCATTTTAATAACAGATATCTGTTAATAATAGATGTTCGTTTTTATTTGGTTTTTACCTTAGCAAATGTAATTTTTACCAACCCAACTAAAAAGTCAAACGAATTCCATGATTTTCACTTCCTCATGTCACTTTTATTTTACATAGCCACTATTTGCCCCATAATCCTACACAAACCCATTAATAAAATTATAATTTATTTTCAAATCAACTAATGAAATCATAGTAAAATTATTTGAATTAAGCTATAAAAAAATAAAAAATAAAAAAATCAATATTATTAATAGAAATAATATAATCTATTTTGTTAACCATAATAATAACTACAATAGATTATTCATAACAAGAGCTGTAGAGCGGCGAAGTTCGTGTGTTTGTATTTATTATAAGTTCTTGCCATAAAGTTTTAAGAATAGTTTTTTTTTGTATTTATTATGTTTGTTGTGTTTTAGGAACAATTGGTCAGGGTAAAATAGTTGTCACCTAAATTTAGGAATTTGATCATTGATAGAGTCAACTTTGTCTTGCATTAGAAAATGACCCTTATAACAAAAGAATTTTGCTCACTTCAAAATTATGAGATGCTTTGGTTGTGCTTTTAGACCATGAAGAAAGCACAATTTAAACATGTTTCCAACATTATGTAAATATTAATGAGTTCAAATATTTCTTTAACCATTCAATAATAGATAATTCATTTATAAGCCTCATAAAACTTATAATGTGAAGTGTATTGAAAAAGGCCTTGATTTAACATCAAAAACCTCAATTGAACCCATATGCTCATTTTAATGATTGTAGAGTAATGGACAAAAGCATTGCAATATTCATTGGACCAAGACCAAAAGGTAGAAGATTGATTGATGAAACTATTCTTGAAGCCTCTTCATAGAAAACATGACCGACTAATTGGTATTCTCTTTTAGCACTAGGATCTTGCAAAAGTGGAAGCAATAATTTTAATTTGCTGTATATTAACCATCTTTTACTAACAATTTTTTTTTGAAAAAGGAAGTTAGAAAGTGTCATACCTCTACTGCATTTAAGCCAAGATCAATTAGTATTGCATTAGGTTTTAGCCAATCACCACGAACCAAATTTGGCACACCTACTGCAGCAATAAGAATATTTGCTTCATGAGTAAAATCTGTAGGAAATTCTTTTTGCTTTGAGTAGCTATGGTCTACATATTTTTTTGTGGAAACATGGTTTAAAAATTTAAATTAATACTTAAATAAACATTGTCTACTATGTTTCAAATTTTAGAGCTATTCAATAGAATATGGCCCATATTGTGGCATGTCAAACACTTTTTTAAGAAGAGAAAATGCAGTCCACCCTTAATCAATGTGTATTTATTTACAGACTAAAAATTTGTACTTATAAATTTATAGATATGTATTTTTCCAGATCCTTTTTCAATTGAAAATAAAGATTACGATATTTCTTGTAGAGTATGTAAAAAGTGATCTATGAAAATTCAGATCTACCAATTTTATCTACAATTTTTTTTTTAAAGACATTTAACGGTTATTATTGTTGTCCCTTACCTTCAAAATAAAGTGTAAGTTAAAAGTCTAGCACAACTAATTCTCAAGCAAAAGTTTTTAGTATTTTAAATAACCATATAAAATTTTAAATTATCCTTTGTAGCTCAAATTTTGATGCTACTCTTTGGATTGTGAATGTTTTACCCTTAAAGAACCTACTCTTCATGTGACAATTTTTACTCAATAATATGGTGGACACATCAGATACTTCAACCATAATGATTCAAGAAATTGATGATTCAAATTATTTTATTCCTTTTAAGGTGACCACACAATGCTCATGTATTTCTAGGATAGTACAGTTATAAGCCTACCATCTAGAATCATAATTTTGTACTATAGACTCATCACTATGTGAATTGATATTTGTCTAGGGCATTAATTGTTTAACTTAGCCATTGATGTGTATACCCTTAGCTTCTAGATCTGCTTGTCTCATTTGATTTTTTATCAACATCACTATCTCTGGATAAGTCATAACCAAATTCTAAGATCATCTCTAGATGGGCATGCTCTCTTTCAAATATGATGAACTAGGGCATGAGTGCACTAAATGTGTTACATATCCATCAATGTTTTATTTGGATGATCATAAAAAGTTCAAGAAATCATAGACATAAAGAGAAAGATTAAATAAAAGCTAAATGAGATACACTCTTGACAATCTTTGTTTGGGATTTTCACTACTATTTGCTTCTATGTTATACTCTTTTCAAAGTTGGAAGTTTTTTTGTTATGATCAATTGGAATAGACTCTAAAATAAATGCATAAATATATTGTCTGATGTAAGAAGCCCACAAACATAAATAATAATTTGCTAATAAATCACAAGAGATAACTATTTGTAGTCAAACATAAATCTCCATATTTTACACACAGATCCAATAATTATCACCAATGAATCAGAATAGTAGTATCAATCTTAGTTCAATGATATATGTCAACATCAAATTCAAAATTAACAATAAATTCTGGATACTCCACATTGGGAATTCAAACAAATTGAAAAGTTGTCTTTATTTGCATCTCCTCCATAAACTCAACTATCTTGTAAGTCAGGTAACATATGCAAACTGTATGTATTGGCTTGTGCTGCTGGAATTGATAGTCATGTAAATTTTTGTAACATACTGGCTAGTATAAGTTATGTACTAAGGGTCTTTTCCATTTTGATGGAAAAAATACTTGATAATGGGTCTATTTAACTTAATCCTCTACTTGGTGAAGAAGACCCTATGGGGGATGATTAATTGATTTGAAAAATAAGACAATTCATTATGCATTTAGTACTCCCCTAGTTGAATTTGACAAGAGATATATGTAGTATAGAAGTTGCCAAGTCAACTTATCAAAGGCTTTGGACATATCCAATTTGATAATCATTATAGAATAACAATCAAATTTTGAGAGGTTGAATGGTTCTCTAGGTGTAGGTGGATTTGCAAGGTGTACTTTACTCTGAAGCATTCTCATGAGGTCAAACACAATGATAAAAAAATTGAACAATATATAAGGTATATAGAAATAAATTCCTTATGGGCTTCGATAAGGAGTCTTTTAAACCAAATTAGCATCTAGCATGGTCATGACTTAAAATGTAACCATTGATATTTTTATACCCTTATTGTACCCTACCCTTTATTGAACCCTAATTTAAGCCTAACCCTACCACTTACCATTGCCCTAACCTTAGCTCCAAGTTTTATTTTGGATTAATAATTTTAATCCTAGCTTAACATTAACCATAACCCTAATTAAATCCTATTTGAACCTTAATCAAAATGAACCCTAACCCTAACCCTAATTGAACCATAAAACTAACTCTAATTAAACTTTAATTGTAAACTTAACTAAAATAATCCTAATTGAACCCTAATTGTAACTTGAACTTGATCCTAATTTTAACACTAATTGAATGCTAACCCTAACCCTAATTGAACCCTAATTCCTGTTAGAGTAAAGGTTTTAACTTAATTATGTTGATTAAGTTACCTTTATTCCCTTCTTTAGATTTCACGTTAGTTTGCATAAAGTGACATTTAATAATTATATTAATTATTAAATGTTTTCCTATTAGGGCTTCTATCAGGGTTTTCCCTATTAGGGTTTTATTAGGGTTTGCATGATCTCTTTTTTATAAGGATTGATCCCATTGTATTTCATATCAATTCATTCTCTTATTCTCTCTGATATATACATTTTTAGTTTTTAGAGAACCCTTGCTTGTTTGTCTCCATCTCTTCTTTTATGACAGGTTATTTGCATGTAGGTGATCTTTGGGGTTTGTGAAGTTGTATTTTATGAACTCCTACATGGTATTAGAGCTCCACACCTACTGCTTCTTGTTCTTGTTTTGAAGATTTTTGGAGCTTCAAGGGTTTGGGTTTTTTTTTTTTTGATCTAGGGCATACCTGCAATTTCAAAGCATTTTCAGCTCAAACGAATCTTGCCATTGCGTCCGCAGTGGTCCAAAACCCTTAAATCGTCGCCATTCGTCCATTTTGGACAAAGTTGATTTGAGGGGCAATTTTTTTTTACCTAAGCAGCCATACGACCCACCTAGAGCCGGGTACGATTGTGCAGAATAAAAAATTATTTAATTTTTTATGTTATGCAATTGTTTCCATCAGCTTTATATTTCAATCGAGAATTTTACACAAAATTTTGGGCACATTTGATTGGAGATTTAATATTTAATTGGGGTTTATTTCAAAATTTCTGCAGAGTTTTTTTTGCAGGAGCTTTACCGGCCTGTCCCATCCATCCACCAACCGTCATACCAGCCTGTCCCATCCGCGGCCCCACCGATTTTTCTTCCCCGCCGACCTACCTCCATTCTCCCACCAACATATTCTTCCCCGACCATCGCTTCTTCTTCCGCTAGCATTCTCCCATCATTGACCGGCCTATCCGCGCCCCTACTGCCCTTAACTCGTGGTCATATTGCTACCGTTGGGTGCTAGGTCGGGTGGTTGTGCCACCGACAGCTCCACCGGTTGTGCCACCTTTGTTTCGCCCCTTGGTGGCGAGGTTTCTTTTTTCATTTTTTGTAGGGTGCGGTCATATGGGAGACCGCCAGCCAGTGCCCAAGAGCCCAAATTTTGTGCCCATTTAGCCTTTGCTGTACCTCCCAATGCCCTAATCCAACTATTTTTTTCTTTTTGCCATAAATTTCCGCCACGATGTCAAAAATTGGCAAATGAGATGTCACTGGAAAGCTGGCAATCCTAATTTTTTGATGGAGCAGTTATTTTTCTATGATTTTTTTGTTGGTGCATTTTACAGCCAGTTGAAGACAAAGGGGATTTTTTCAATCCCAAGCTCATAACTTTTGATTCGTTTCTCCGTTTTTCGCAATCTCAGTGACATTGGAATCATATTTCAGATCTCTTCAGTTTCATCATGCACTTTTTCCAGATTTTACTCCAGGTATATTTTATTCAGTTATTTATGTTTTCACACTCTGGTGGATTACCTGGACATATTTGCTATTGGAAAATTTTCGTTTGCATGGGATGATTTGTTTTTGGCTGTTCTTCATGTATTTCTAGCAGCTTTGTCCTTTTTGGAAATTTTGAGCATCATTTGTAAGCAATATATTTTATATAAACATACTGAGATAAAGTGCCATATTATTGTACATGTTTTTTTGGGGATTTTTTACATAAGGTTGTGCCATCTTTTGTACTCACACTGTTATTATAAAGTGCCATAGGGGTTGTGTAGTTTGCCTTTATTTTTTCATCACATCCTTGTCCAGTGAGTGTCCCTCCATGACAACAGTGAATCCATACCATGGGGGGTTGTGTAGTTTTTCCTTTGTTTTCCATCACACCTTTGTCCGGTGAGTGTCCCTCCACAACGAAAATGGATCCATATGATTCCAGCCTCATGCATGTGTGCTTTTTTTTGCACACCACTTTTTTAGTTACAGGTGCTATCTTGCACACTTTCAGATTTTTCTTCTCCTTCATGCACTACAGGGTGCTTCACACAATTTCAGTGGATCTGTCAGACTCTCCCAGTTCAACATTATGGGGGGGGGTATTATACTATTTGTGCTAATTCTTCCTTGGTTTTGCCTTGGAAGGGATCTTCCATTCCTTCAGCAGAGGTTCTTTAGCACCATAGCAATCATCTTTCGATAGTTGTTTGCAGCTTCTTCTGCTTCAGTGATCTTCTTGGCTTTCTGCATCTCTTTTTGGAGTAGAGCTTTTTCCCATGAGGTCTTCTCTATTTCTCCTCTTTACAGAGATTTGGTTGTATTTGGGTACTTGATCTGGCCTAGTTTTCGGGACCCATGTTTGCCTTCTTACATTGTAGTTACCTTTGCTTTCTTGCATTTGTTTGTAGCTGCACTGTTGCTCATCTTAAAGGGGGGTGTTAGAGTAAATGTTTTAATTTAATTATGTTGATTAAGTTACCTTTATTCCCTTCTTAAGATTTCATGTTAGTTTGAATAAAGTGACATTTAATAATTATATTAATTATTAAATGTTTTCTTATTAGGGCTTCAATTAGGGTTTTTCTTATTAGGGTTTGCATGATCTCCTTTTTATAAGGATTGATCTCATTGTATTTCACATCAATTCATTCTCTTATTCTCTGTGATATATACATTTTTTAATTTTCAGAGAACCCTTGCTTGTTTGTCTCCTTCTCTTCTTTTGTGACAGGTTATTTGCATGCAGGTGATCTTCGGGGTTTGTGAAGTTGTATTTTCTCAACTCCTACAATTCCAACCATAAGCCTAATTGAGCCTAAACATTAACTTTAATTGAACCTTATTGTTGGGGTCAAATTAGGGTTCAATTAACATTCTTGTTAAACCCCAATTGTAAGATTAACCAAAATAATCCTAACTAAACCCTAACTATAACTTGAACTTGACCCTAATCATAACACTAATTGAATGCTATCCCTAACCAAGTAACTAAACCCTTATTCCAACCATAAACCTACTTAAATCCTAACTCTAACTCTCATTAAACCTTATTGCTATGGTTCAATTAAGGTTTAATTAGCATTCTAGGATGGAGATTAAGGTTAGGTTAGGGTTAGATTTATTAATATCTTAATATTAGCTTATAAATTTGACCCTAACTACAATCATAATTGAATCCTAACCCTAACGAGTTAATTAAACCCTAATTCTAACCCTAACACTAACCATAATTAGATTCTCACTCCAACCCTAACCGTAATTAAATACTATTGTTATGTTTGAATTAGCATTAGGCTTAGGGTTCAATTAGAGTTCTAGTATTAATATTGGGGTTAAGGTTATTTATTTTTTGATATTAGTTTATAAATTTGACATTAATGATAAGTATATTAAACAAAGAAAAGTTAGTATATTTTTTTATTTGTATGTCAAATTAAGTACTATTAGAGTTAGAATTATTAATTTATAAAAAAAAAAGTATTAATGAAAAATATTACAAACAAAAAAAGGTATTTTAACCTAAAATTTTATTTGCATGTGAAATGAAGTATTATTAAAGTTAGAATTATTAATCATAAAAATAATTAATCAAATCACAACAATATTTGAAAAGCTTATAATTAATTATAAAATTAAACTAAATTTTAATTTCTAAAATTTATATAATATTTAATATCTAGTTTTGAAAATAATCATTTAAATTATAGTAATTATCTACTACAAATAAATTAAATGAAAACTAAAATTTATTTTTAAAATAATTCAATAATTATTAATTATAATTTTAGAATAAATTTTGTCTTTTCATCCAAATTATTTTATTTTCTAAAATTACAATAAATTCTAACTTCAAAAAATTCAAAAATTATTCTCCATGTCTACTTTTGTATTCTTGAGCTCAATTAGGTATATCGTTATGTGTATATATATTAAAAAATAAGTATTTAAATCTAGAATTCTATTTCTATGTGAAATGAAGTATTATTAAGGTAAGAATTATTAATCATATAAAAAATTAAATCAACAAAATATTTTAAAACTTAGAATTAATTTTAAAATTAAACTAAATTTTAATTTTAAAAATTTATAAATTATTTATTATCTATTTTTAAAAATAATCAGATAAATTATATTAATTATTCAATACAAATAAATTAAATAAAACTACATCCTATCTACATCTATAAAGGTTTGATTTAGGTGAAGTGGTATATATATAAAAGAAACCATTTTTATTTCTTTGCATTGAAGTGATTTGATTATTTTTATATTTTTGAGTTGAGTTGCGTTGTTCTAAATTTGAATAACCAATCAATAAAACAAAATAAAATCAACACAATATTTACTAAACTTAAATTTCATTTTAAAATTAAACTAAGTTCTATTTTCTAAAATTCATATAATATTTATTATTTAATTATTAATAGGGACATTGTGATAGAAGGTGATTCTATGGTCATTTTCAAAGAAAACAAATTAGTTCATAATTGATTGTAGTGTGAATGTAGTTTTACCAAAATATTTGTGTGATTGTAGTGTGAATAATAATGTTGGATACTCCTATTTTACCCCTTACTAAAACATAGCATAATTAGAACTAAAATTATTTTTTAGGATTAAAATTACTCGTTTTAATATCATTTTTATCTTTAGTTTAGGTAAAAAGAGAAATCTTAAATAAATAGAAATTAAAAAAAAATCAAGATTAATTTAATATATTAGATATTATATTAATATAATATAATATATTAAAAATATATTAAATTATTTAAAAGATAATATATTACATAATTTAAAATTAAAATATTATTATTTAATATATTATATTATATATTAGATGTTATATATGTTACATATTATATTGTATATATATATTATAATATTATAATACCATGTTAAAATTATATATTATACATTATATATGTTACATATGTTACATATAGTATATATATATTAGAATATTAGAATATTTTATTAAATTAATAATATAATATATTAAAAATATAACAAGAACTAATTTGGAAGAGTTCAAATTTTTTCTTAAAAATTAGTTAAATATTTTTTTTTTATTATAGTTTTGATTATAGTCTTTGTGGCAAAAAAAACTTTAAAAATCTGTTATAGAAAGTTTATGCTTCATGAAAATCCGCCCTTATGGCTCAAAACTTTTCCCCAATTATATTATAAAAAAATAATTTTGGATGAATGTTTTTTTATTTTTTTTGCAAGTTTACTTTAATAAATACAATTTTTTGTCAAATAAGAAAATAAGTTGAATTCTTATTTGTTAAAATCAAAGTTATTAATCAATTGTTAAACAGGTGGCGCCTACAGTTTCCTTCCCAAAAACTAATAATAAGAAAGTAACAATATTAAATACTATCCATAATATTCATATTACAGAAGAACTAGACAATTTAAATTAGATTATTAGGTAAAGAGGAGATAATCTTTAATAAGAAATAAAACTATTAAGGATTACAAAATTTATAATAATGTTCAAATTAATAATAAACAAAATAATATATAATAATATTATTAAGAATTTATCAAGATCAAAGAAAAAGATAAAAAGCTTCTACGATGTTGCGCCTGCAGAACAGTCTGGCTCCTGTGGTGAGGGTTTGTGCAGAGGATAATGGGTGAAGGTTTTCTAGAGGAATTTTTGGAGGGCATGACTCTATTCCCAAGTTGTGGACTACCCAAACCAGGATCAATCATTCCATGCACCGTGGAGGGAAACGAAGGTTAAACTGGCAGAAGATCAAGTCACTCCTAGGAGGGATTAATTGTGGGGCTTTCCACAACGGATCTGTACATGAGTATTTTGGTGGGTGATGCACGAAGTAGGTGCTCCAATCTAATGGTGAGTAATCAAGACAAGACTTTTGGCCATTGCTTGGGCTGATGGAAATAGAAGTATTTATCGATCAAACTCACGAGAAGGGTAATCCTGTCTACAAACATTTGACTCGATCTCTCGAGTGTGTCGCCATCTCCTCAATTGTGGAATTTGGAGAAAATATTTGTAGTGACTGAAAATGAAGAGTATTTCATAGAGCTAGGGTTGGTCGGGAGATTTAAATGCCTCTAGTCGAGCCTCTCTATGCTCCACTAGTGGATCACAGACACATGGAGCCCCATTATGGATGGTGATATCCAAATTTATCCTGTGTGCAAGGATTTTTTGTGGTTGTTTTCTATAATGTGGAAGATAGAAACACAATCCTTTGTTATTATCCATGGAATTGTGAACATCTTATGCTAAAATCATGAAGTTCTTATTTCAATCCTATTAATGAGTCCTTTCATGCAATTCTAATCTACGCAAGACTCTCAAACCTTCAATTGCAATTCTAGTTTGAGGCATGTTTTCAAGCTATTGGAAATTTGTTGGGGAGATTTGTTAGGGTGGATGAGGGTTCATCAAATTACATGCGTACTATCTATGCCTATATGTTGGTGGAGATGGATTCTTCTAAAGTGCTTTCGAAAAATATATTTTTAAAAATTGCAAACGGGTTGTGGAATCATGTGTTAGGTTATGAGGGTTTAACCTTTCACTATTGTAGATGCTTCAATACTGGGCATATGGCAGCACATTGTGCTAAGCAAAAAGTTGACAACCAAGCCACCTAGTGGAAATATGTTTCTCCTCAACATTACTAAGTATAAAAAAAAGGTTTCAGATAGGTTGGGAAATCCCCTGATGATACCCCAACCATTAGGGATGGAATCCATATGGAGTCACCAAATAAGTCACATGATAATTCAAGGGCCAAGGATGGATCTTCTTCTATGGGGAGAGATAGCAGAAACAAAACTAAGAATTCAAAATCAAGTGTGGATCAAACAGAGAACTCAATAGTTGTGTCTCTTAGGGGAGGCAATAATCCCCAAAGAAATTGGTTGAGGCTAAGAGTGTTGATGCACTAGAGAGTAACTAGATAGTGGTACAAAGGAAAAGGAAGAAAATGAGGTGTTGCTTAACATGAAGCTTCTCTCCCACACTAAAAGTGGAGCAAAAACATAGTGGCCATATCTTGGAGTCCTGTAAATTCATCTCCCTTTGACAATCTTTGTAATGTTCATATTTTCTAAAGTTTAATTCAAGGGAACAACCCCTTAGGCTGTTTTGAACCGATAAAACAAATTATGTAATATTATTTAAAAAATATGAGTTAAAGTTTAATATTTAGTTGAGAATAATTTAATCAAGAATTATTTAGTATCGTAAATTACAAATAGTAATATTGATAAGAATATTAGAAATAAAGTACAATCATAAAAAGAAATTAAAAAAATTCTAAGTATTATAATAATTTTTTTATTATTAAAATAAAAAATAAAAAGTAAATATATAATTGAAAAATACTACAATAATATTTATATTATTGTAACTTATTGCATAGTGTGATGTTTAAATTGTGAAATTGTTGTTGTAATCATCAAAGTTCATGTTAGAGATGAGATGTCCTATTTGTGACCTCACCTAACATGAATCAAACTAAATTTTTTCCAATACCAATCAAAAAATAAAATAATAATATTTATATTACAAAAAATAAAAATATATAATTTTTTTAATAATAAAACTGTTTAGGAAAAACTCATAAATTAATTTATCTTAATACAAATAATAATAAATAATCATTAGCACATTAGAAAATAGAAATATAAAACTATAGAATTTGATTCATATTGTAAAAATAAAATAATATTATAATTAAAATTATTAAAAATTTAATTAATATTTAAATTATAACCAATAATCTATCATAACTACAAATTAATTAAATTATGCTCTTATCATATAGCCCTATTTGCAAAACTGGAAAACCAAGTGATATCTCACTTGGTGGTGGCCTACAAAACTACCCTTTCCTTGACCTTTAGCCGTCTATGATCAGTTTCTCTTCTGCTAATCCAACATAAATTGGTTGGATCCTACTAGTTCCTACATTGATTTATCCTCATGGACATTAATAAAATCTTATCTATATATCTATCCATCACCTCTCCCTATCTAAACAAGAGAGTTTGGCCTACTCAATTGGGCATCTGCTCTTATTATTAGGTCAAATTATAGTTGACAGAAGCTCCCAAAATGAGGAGGGGAGGAGGGGAGCTTCAAAAACAAAAATTAAAATAAAGAAATACATCTGGTGGTGAGAACATGTTTTAAGGATGTGGTTTGTCTGGGATTTCATTTTCTCTAATGCTCATGGGTGTTGGTTGTAGGAGGTGGGCAAAGACAAAGAAATATATAAAACTTAAATTGTATTGTCTCTCTAAAACTTTTACATCTACCTTCTTTTATAGAGGTCTCAGGAGTATACATCAACTTCTAGAATTTTCCTCACGTTTCCTTCTAGTCTTTTATCACCGACATTCTAGATGGACAATTTAATGCAAACGGTGGAGAAGGTGGAAGCTGGTAGAAATTACTAGAACATGGAAAACATTCTAACACTCCCCCCTAATTTCTACCTTCAACAGCTAATTATATCAATGTTTACAATGGTCAAAATAAATATTACATCATGTCTTTCATCATCTGAGCTTTAGCTCATTCGTCAACACAATCACAAATGCTATTTCATTTTATCTGTTGCTTTTCATTACTTTCTTCAGCTCTACGGAGCTGGGCTGGACTCAGAGACTTTGACTGAAATCTGCCAATTCGATGATGTGTCAAATTGCCAATTCCTTACGTGATGCCCACCTTATTCAATAAAACCTCTTAAAACCTTTCGTCTGTCACAAATGGTGACAGGATCTCCTCCTTAACTTAGCTCTCGACATCTGTCACAAATGTGACAGGATCACCTCCCAAATCTTGACGTCTGTCACAAAATGGTGACATGATCACCTCTTCTTTTTGACGTCTGTCACAAATGGTGACAAGATTAACTCTTCAAATTCACCTTCGATTATAGAAATTGGCAGCTTCGCGTGCTTTCTTAATCTCCTTTTTATTTTGTGTGGTTCCAAACCAACGATCTCCTCTGGCAATGGCTTCTCCTTATCGCTATTGTAGTAAACTATGATTTCCTTATCTCTTCTTTTGACAGACAACTTCCTTATTTCTTGCGATCTCCACTATGCTAATCTCCTTTGGTAGATTCTTGCAAGAAACAACACAACTCTGCTCTTTTCAGCAATTTCTGCACTCAAGACAATAAGCATTTAACTGCTACGACCTCCTTTCTGCATACTTTCTCCTCTACAACATCAATGGCTGGGAGATTATTTAACTAGCTGAGTTCTTGCAACCTCACATATTTCTTTTAACAAAAGAAACACTTCTATCGTGGCTGGGCAATTTGATGGATTGTGTCTTATTGACTGGGCTCTTTTCTCCAATTTAATCAATGCCTCTTTTTCAAACAGAAACCAGCGCTTCTGCAACAAAATAATAATACATCTTAGTTGTGGCTTCTTTGACTGGCAACGACCCCACTCTGCAGCTCCCTTTGAGTGAATTCTTGATCATTGCTTTTGATGATGTTAACAACCTTCAAAAGCTCAGCCTCAACTCTCCATGACTTAACTGCTCTGCTAACCCAACAACACGATCTCTTGCAGGATCTTCTACCGATGGCTCTGAAAATTGTGACAACATCATATTTACTCCATCACAACAATCTCCCTATTATTTGACAATGTCTATAGATTCCAGCCTTCTGCAACTTCACTTTGATGCCCACGATCAACTCTGTCTCTTACAACAGTTAGACTTGTCTTTCAATTGCAACACTCCCCTAGATCTCTCTACTATACACTTGACCAAATTATTGTAGCTCTCCAGGATCCTACTATCGGCTCTGATACCACTTGTAGGAGGTGGGCAGAGGCAAAGAAATATATAAAACTTGAATTGTATTGCCTCTCTAAAACGTTTACATCTACCTCCTTTTATAGAGGTCTCAGGAGTATACAACAACTTCTAGAATTTTCCTCACGTTTCCTTCTAGTCTTTTATCACCGACATTCTAGATGGACAATTTAATGCAGACGGTGGAGAAGGTGGAAGATGGTAGAAATTACCAGAAGATGGAGAACATTCTAACATTGGTAATGTTCCTGCACGGACCCTTTGGAATGGAAAATTTCACTGGAGACTGCAAATAAAGTTGCTACATGCATGGCAAATATAGTCGGTGCTATTGAATCTGTTCATAGAGTTGCTACAAGTTGTCATGACAAGAAACTGTTCCTCAAGGAAAGTGCCTTTGTTGAATGCTAGTGAGATTTATAATACAATAATGAGATATTTTTGGGTATTAAAATCTGGTCAATAATTCTTCTCTGCATAGTTTACTGCTTGAGATTCTTTGGAATCTTATTGTCCTTGATCTTTATTGTTAATCGAGGGTATTGCTTTAGATTATTTTGAATTTTATGCAAGTGATAGGGAGTGGCATTTTGTGCATCAAGGGCTGTGAATTCTGCATCGATAGAATAACATGCATACACTAAATACACAGTTGCTAATTGCAAACCCTGACTGATTACACATAATAAGGCTTTTTGATAATACAAGTATATTGGAAAAAAAAATATTTTGTTGATTTTCTTGTAATTTAGAATCTAGCATCCTATTTCTAGGTAATGTTGTCCTATATATATTATCTGTTCTGGGAAGAGCTACATCAGGTGCCACAGTTGCATATGCAGGTACTGAGTTCGGTATTTTCTTAAGTTAATTAAGATGTTTTTTTTTGGTTTAAGAGATGATAATACTTATGGATTTAAAAAAACCAAGGTCATATTACATTCAAAGCAAAATTGATAATATTTTGTCATGATGAACAACATTATGGATTATTTCATTTATCTTCTGCTCATAAAATTTGTCGCCAGATGCAACTTGTCAACCTCAATTCTTGAATAGGAAGAGAGATGGAACAAAGACTGAAGGGCAAGAAAGTTGATCATACCAGTTTTCTAGTTTGTGGTAGCTTTGCATTATGGTTTTATTAATTCATTCTCTTGGAATGAATCAAACGTCCACGCTTTGAGGAAAAAATCATCAAATAACCACTCAATATAACCAATGATATCATTTTTTCTTCCAGTACTAAGTGATCATTCGCTATCAAAATTCTTAAACTTATGAGCTACCTTCTACAAAATCTCAAAGATTATGATTAACTTATGTGGTTCTTGGAGTTCAAAATGAGCATGTAGTTTCAATAAAATTAACATCAACCTAGATGTATTGTAGACAATGGCTGATCGCAATTCACTCAAATCTGGAAGATGCTTGTAAAATTTACAACAAGGGACAACTTATTAACGGGTAGTTTTGAGTCACAGGTGCCATGGTTACAATATTTATTGTTTTGTAACAAATCTCAATGAGTTCTGATTGTGCTTGCATAAGAGAAGGCAAATGTGACATCAGGCATCAGTAGAAAGGTTAACTTAAGGTAGAGCCATAATTAAACTTAGGCCTAACACAAGGGAACATAATCTATTGCAGTTTTATTATGACCTGCATAATTAGAGAGAATTCTAGTATTATGAGACACTACCTTGTTGCTGTATAGTAGCTTATAATTATTAAACTTGGTCCTGTAAGTTTTCTTTTGATAATATGTTGAGATTTCTACTTGGTTGATGGATTTTTAGCTATTTGGAGTTTTGTATTGTTACAGTATGGAATACAAAAAAGAAACTGATAGGAACTAAGGAAAGTGAAAAATATATACAAAATGATTTTTTTCATATTGACCAGCTATCACTTAATTGTGTCTTTTCTAAGAGAATATGATCTTTATCGCTTTTTGCCTTCTGTACGATCCCTGCATGCAGAAAAGATGAGCCTTTATGTCTCCTACTGTGGAAGAATCAATAGTTATAGAGATGTGAGGGTATGAGTTTTAGGACAGGGATAGGGATGCCATTAATATTAGAATATACGAGTAACCAAGTGTATGGCTATATTACTATATTACTATATTATGTAAAAATATAGTCACCAAAACTTGCAGGTGTAGGGATGGGGATGTGGACCTCGGTTGTATACTGGGGTTTCTTGGTAATTATTTATTTAATTTAAAATCCCCAAGTGTACAATATTAAGTGGCCTGCTATCATTTTGAACTAGCTTGAAGGATGCAACATTCTTTTCTTGGAATCAATGAATGATTAAATCATCTATAATTTTCAGTGAGATTTGTGGTTTCTGTAAAACAGACAAAAATGAATGGATGCATGATAATAGATAGTGATATCAGGAAGTTTCTATTACAACTGAAGTATGAAATTGCTATAAGAAAACTAGATATATAATCATAGAAAAAGGGTTGATAGAGGCCATAAATAGTTCTAAAAGGCCTTCAATGAAAGACAATATGTACTGAAACTAGAGGCCCAAAAATTCCAAGGCTATAATATAACAGTATGAAGATCACTAACATTCACACTAACCAGAAAGCCCACTGCAATGACTATGTCCAAGCTAAGAACTAAGAAGGAAAATTAGTAAATGCCTTAAGAGCTTTTAAAAACATCAGAGTTGTTGATCAATTGCAATCCCTGTATTGATGCTTGAATATTAAGCACTTTTTCTTGAGAATCACTAGAGCCTTAGTATATAGAGTCTGAATAAATACATCCGTGATCTTTGATAAGGTAATTTTAACAACTGTTTTGAAATTAAGATGTATTGGAGTAAAATTTAAGTGTTTATGGCTTAAACAATAGATTTGGGGCCTAAGCAAACGCTAAAGATTAGAATATTTTTCAGGAAAAGTGTGATGTGGTTAGTTGACTGGCTTTTTGGAGGTGAAACATTTTCACAATCTAGTCTAGGCTGGTTGGATTAGACTCTACCAAAGCGCTTTCTCTAATTGAGTTCCAAAAACTCAAACTATGCTATTAATGCCAAATTAAACAGATTCAAATTTGTGATGCTTAGTTTGACTGTACATAATCTCAGTGAGCGAAATTCAAAAGATTTCCTATAACCAGAGTATACTGAAACCAAGTTTAAAGCTTATGATTTATATTTGTATATATTGAACATGTTGTGTGGAGCTATAGTTCATCTTATTGTCTTTAATTCTTGATGGACCTTATGAAGCTTTCCCTGTAGGTATTTAAACTGGTTGTCTGTTATGAACCAAGTAAAACTAATTTCCCCGACCTTTTTAATAAGAGTGCTATAAGGTTAAGGTGAATTGGATTTGCTACGGAGTTAAAAGTCACCATTATTTCTTGGTTGTTGCCTTTATCAAATTTATGTCAGAAAGACCAGAGAATTTCTATTTATTCCTTTGAAATTTGGAATCTATATGCCACAAATCTACAAGACTTGAAAACAATAAGTTTTTAGATGAACACTCAAGTAGCTCAGGATGCAAAAAATATTAACAATATTATTATACTAACATATACACCTCTTTCATGACAAACATATGTGTTCACCAATATCAAACCAAGGAGAGCTTTTTTCCTCCACAAAATCTCAATCAGATTAGATTATTATAGAAGACTCTTTTTGGATCCACTTGTAGAAAGTGTGAGACTCAAGAAGATATCCTTCATCATTTTGATACATGTATCACTTAAGCCCTACTTTGCAACCCAAATTTTAGTTACTTCCACATTAAAATGAATTAATGAGGCAAAGCCCCCTCTCCTGTAGACCACACATTTTAGTTACGTGTACGGTTTCAAGAGACTATAAATAAGAGATTCTGCATAATCTTAACCCTACAAAGGAGCAAGATTTGTATCAAACAATCTATTCATAAATTTTTAAAGACTATATTAATAAATATTAAACCTAGATGCCACTTGAAAAGTTCCCCACCATAGATTTTGAAAAGCCAAACACAAAAAACTTGAGAATTCAAATAGACAGGCCAATTATAATAATAGAATCCTCATATGAGGAAATTCGAATACATTTGCTATGTCTAGATTAGATGTGCGGAATGGAGCTTGGGGAAGGCAGCAAAATGTTCAAGGATGCTTCAATTAAAGGAAAAGGTAATGGTAGAGTTAAAAGTATCATTATCCATGAGCAATAAACACAAGAGGAAGACCTGAGATAGAAAAGTTTCAGATCTTTGCACTAAAGATTACAGTCAATAAAGATTAAAAAGTGCAGTAAAAAATAAATGAAATGCCAAGGTAATCCAATACATGGCAGTTATAAGGCAATTAGTTATGATGAAAATCACAGGCATGGGCATGAGAGATAGGACAGTCTCTATAACAATGGAAAGACAGGGTAGTTTGGTTGTTCTCTCTATAAATACAACATTGTGAAGAATAGAGAAGAGTGTAGCATGTAAAACCCTTGCAAAAGTATCACAACTCAAGGATTGACAAAACTCAAAATTGTTGATTTAGTGATCTGATGTGATTCATAAATAATTATATATTGTAAATGCATGTAGAATTTTAAATGGATGTATAAAATTCTCTTTGCTTGTAAAATTTTAGTTGCATCCCATAGTGCATCGAGGTCCACATAAGCAAGAGCCATTAGATTGAGAGGCATTCCAAAAAACCAAGTCTTTCTTTGTGTCCCACATCTAAACTTGCATAGTGCACTCTTCAAGGCCATGTAAGCTTCCTCATATTTTCCTATCATGTGGAACAAAACCCCATCTATGCTTCAATGGCAGCTAGTTCACTCTATTGTACAAGAATTTTCTCCAGAAGTTCAAGGGATTGTTGAAACAAGCGAAGTGAATGTTCATATTCTCCCATCGATTCAAACAACCCCGCAAATTTTGTCAAGCTAGATGCAATTTCATCAAGGAATTGGCCAACTTTTCCTTGGAATAAATCCTTAGTGCATTTTCATAGTAATGTTTTGATTCCCTGATTGTTCCTCTTTTCATACAAACCTTGACATGGCTTAAAGATAATGCAACTACAATTATGTTATCTTTACCATGTACCCACTCAAAAAATGGAAGAGATTTTTAGTAGGCAACTCCTACTTCATCATAGAGACCCAAAGTAAGATAAGAGTCCCCAATGCTAGCATCTATGTTTGCAACTTCAACATCATATTTGTTGGATAAAAGTGTTGCTCTGGCTAGAAAAATATTTCCTCATGCTTTCTCATGGTTTCCCTTTCTAGTAAGAGCAAGGACCAATAGCTTTCTATCATAAATCACCTCATCTGAATCTATACTACATTGTTCAATGTGAATCTTCAGAGCATGCTCACATAACTCCTTTGCTTTTGTAAACTGCATTGTCTATTTGATCTAGACATTGGCTGAGTCAATTAAAGCATGAGGGGTAGATCTAATGTGATGGATCACTCATCAAAGTAGAATAATTGCATTGACATCAACATCGATTCAAGATCAACAATTAAATCAAAAGCCAAATCATTGAAAGGAAAACACATTTAATAGCAAAGACAAGAGGATTTCAACAAACTATTTTGTTTCTTCATTCATCTGAAATGTCAGATGTAAGGTTGCTTTTGAAGGATTTAAAGGATTTTTGTGGTATTTTTCATGGGTTTCTACTTCTAGATGATTTATCTTCTCAGTATCACGCCTAGGAAATATAATGTAGATGTTAGATTCCGAGTCACACCAAGTAGGCTACATTTCCTTAGATAGAAAGAGGAAATCCATGACATACTATTCTTCTTGATAAATGCATTTTATTATTTTATTTATGAATGTCACTTAAGCCTCATATTTAGTGTCAAATAATAAAAATAGGAACTTGTAAATTGAACAAGCAGTGTGCAAAATATATGTTGCAATTTTTTTTTCTCCAACTTCTTAGTGGGACTATAAAATATACGGTTAGTGCATCTACTAGAGATTTTTTTTTTTATAGTTAATAAAACCGTTGAAAGATTAAATTGCAATCAATCTGAAGGATAAATAGTGGATGCTAAGGATCTAAAGAAAAAGTTAAAGATGGCCTTGCCTAGGAAGTTTGCAACCTTTAATCAACTTTACTTGAGATCAAACCATGGATACAGTGTCTTGGTTAATATTAGAATAGTTCTCTTCACAACCTACACTTGCACCCTCTTCATTTACAAAAAAGGACATGTGATATAAATTAGTCTTTTGGTTAATTGGCATTAACATCCCCAAATCCAGCAACAATGCTAGGTTTTAAGGAGTGGACAACTGATAATATATATATTTTTTCTAACTACGAAAAAATGAGTGTGATTAATATGTAACTTGTATTTATATGTTTGTTGAAGAAAAAAATTGCTTGAAAGTGAGACTCTACAATGTATAGGCATGAATGGGTAGCTCTGCAATCCATAGCTCCTAGAAAACACTTTTGAATTTCGAGCCCTGCATGATAAGATTGTGTTGTGTTCTCATATTGACCCAACATAGAATATGTATATCCAAGCTGCATATCCTTGTAAATGCTCCAAAACCATGCTCAAAGCTCTCAATGCATAGTCCATGGATTTAACATTGTTCTTCTTTCTAGACATATGAAGGGAATGAGCTAGCCTAAGGTAGTGGTACCCAACATATGGCCTATTTGCATTAGATACGCTTTTGGAGCTCCTTGAGCTCAAAGTAATTTTAGAACTAATGGAACTTTTCTTTGACACATTGTTGGCCCTAGATGAGCTCTGAAAACTAGAACCCATGTAGAATAAGATTTCAAAATGCTAATACAAAAACTAGAGCTTTTAAAGAACAACACAACCTAGGAATTTACTATTGCTTTAGCTTGGGCTGTAAATGCCCTTGCATGCATGTTGAATCATCAAATTAGATGACTATGGCCTACACAGATGATTGCAACCTAACAACCAACAAAGTTAAGATGGGTTACCAAAAATTGTAAATTGATTGCATTTATATGTTTGTTAAAGAAAAAACTTTCTTGCAAGTGAGACTCTCCAATATATAGGCATGAATGGGAAACTCTACAGTCTGTAGCTCCTAGAAATTGCTTTTGAATTTCAAGCCCTGCATGATAAGACTGTGTTGCATTCTCATATTGACCCAACATAAAATATATAACTCCAAGCTGTATATGCCCTGCAAATTCTTGAAAAACATGCTCAAATCCCATCTTAGGGTTGTACATGGATAACGACCTCTTCAATATTTTAATGACTTCTTCATAGTGCCCAAGTCTACACTTAACAACAACCAAAAGATGAAGTCCCATTACAAGCTCAAGCATTGCTTTTGCATTGCTCCCTTTTTCAAAGAAATCAATTGCTTTCAGTGCATAGTCCATGGCTTTAACATCGTTCTTCTTTCTAGAAATATGAAGGGAATGAGCCAGCCTAAGGTAGTGGTACCCAACATATGGGTTATCTACATTAGATATGCTTTTGGAGCTCCTTGAGCTCAAAGTACTTTTAGAACTAATGGAACTTCACTTTGACACATTGTTGGACTTGGATGAGCTCTAAAAACCAAAAACCATGTAGAATAAGATTTCAAAATGCTAATACAAAAAACACAGCTTTGTAAGAACAACACAACCTAGGAATTTACTATTGCTTTAGCTTGGGTTGTAAATGCCCTTGCATGCATGTTGAATCATCGGATTAGATGATTATGGCCTATGTAGATAATTATAGCCTAACAACCAACAAAGTTAAGATGGGTTACCGAAAATTGTGGAATTGATTATCATAGTTTTGAAGGTCATTCGGGCTCTGACAAACATGGTTGTGTATCAATTATAAAGCTTCATATTCAAACTAGGATTGAATATTCATAGTGGGCTTAATCAATGCCCCCATCTAATCCACCAAATGGTCCCCTGACACCTACTAGAGACTACATTATTCGACTAGAATACCCACACTCTAATCATTGCATTCACATGATGATGGATTGTAGTAGTTTTATTTCATGAAAACCCATTTCATCCGAAGACCTTATCAGCAAAGTTGTGGAAAAAATCAACAAAAATAACTACAAAGTGACACCATTTTGAATTGGTTTGGAGGCCAATTTGATTAATATGTGAGAGATTTAGAGCATGTGCTCACCAAATTTTTTCAAATTATCACTGTCAAGTAAAATCAAATCAAAATCCTACACATCTGTGATATTCTCTCCTCTCTTGTTGATCTTAATTTTACTATAGTAAGTCTAAAAGTCCATGAGAGTAGTATTAAAATAGGTTTCACACTTTCTAGGTAGATGAATCTAATAATCAAGTTAACTATAATGTTGAATGTCATTCATTTCTCAATAGTATATATATTTTTTCAGATTAGTTTAGTAAACATACTTAAATTTAACTCAATTAATTTTATTTATAATAATGTAATAGAATATTTGGGTGTTAAATTAAGAACTAATAAAAAATTTTGAACATGCTTCAAGCAACATATAACTCAAAAACTGTATTTTAATTGACTGACAAATATAAAACAATTGACCTAATCATTGCACCTCCTTCTGATGCAAGTGCTAGTATATAAATTATAACCAATAATCTATCATAACTACAAATTAAATAAATCGTGCTCTTATCATATACATTTAAAGTTAATTTTATAGAAATAAAAATAAATAAAAACGTTTTACTTTTTCATAAATATATGAACTTAATAATGTAGATCAGATGTCTGATGAGATTGTTTGTTGAAAGATGTCTCCGTGCATACTAAATACTCTTCCCACAAAATCCGAGGCTTTGTGCATTCAATTGCTTCAAACTATAAAATAATGAGCACGGTTAATCACATTGGAGAAATACGGGTACTTCACAAGCCTGAGGGCCGATGATAGATACCATTTCTCAGCTTCGGAAAGAGGGGAGAATGTTTTCTCCCAATTGTTTTGGTACTCAATTCCTTCATGGGTTATAAAGTTGAATCCGTGAAGCCTCGTATTCATCCTTCCCTCTTCATCCATAGATGTTAAAATGTTGACGATGAGATCACTCCCAAATCGATCAAGATAACACCGTGAATCCATATTGGAAAGGATATGGATAAAGTGTAGCTTGGCCTTGTTGTTAGGAGCAATCCAAGCAGTGGTTCCCCTCGGTAAGTGCGGGAGGGTTTCTCTAACAACTCTTTCGCTTTTCTCCCATGAACTTCACACCTCCACAAACATCATCTGTACCTCCTCCTCTGAACCACTTCCCACCTCCTTCAAAGCACTTGACACGTCCTCCTCCAAAGCACTTTCCACCACTTCGTATATCTATTTCCTTTGCACCTCCTCCAAAGCACTTGCCACCTCCATCCATTTCCTCCTCACTGCTTCCAAATATCTACTATTCGATGGTGACGTCAGATCACACACCGTTAACAACACACACAACTTTACATATTTCCTCTTCACTGCTGGACAGGGTGACTCCCCTAACTGCCCATTCTCATCAACATATAGGAATTTTGACTCTTTGTGAAAAAATACTCTACGCAATACATCTGCATATGCTTGGAATATTCCTTCCCAGCGTCCCCACAAAGCAATGAATTCCCCCAAATAAGGAGGAGGATGAGCGTAACTAGTGAAATAAAAGTCTCAATGAAATACAAGAAAGTGTGTTACAATGATTACCTTTGCTTCACACGTCATTACTCCCAAAGAATATTTCTCCTTCACTTGTTCCCATCGCCTTTTCAACATAGGGTTTTCACGTATATCCACAAGCATCAATCCCTTCATCTGCGCTAACTTGTCCACTGTATTTTCCTCCGTTTGAGAACATTCTGAATGCAACGCTCCGTTGCGTGAACCCTGAAGGACAAAAAAAAATACCACACTAATTTTTTTTGAAGGCGAAATATTGCATAAGATAAATTTTGTACATTCATTACATGAAAGCAATTATACATTTACAAAGTCATTTATGTTTTCTGGGGTACACAAAACGGTCATTACGAATCATAATTTTTTATCAACGAAAGTGAATAAAAAGCAAAATTACATAATCATTACATACAACCATCCATGATTAAAAGAGAGGAAAACGATACATCATTTTATTACAATTCAATTTATGGTTCCATGATACAACTATGGAACATATTTCCACATATACAACACATCAAAGATACAATAGTACATTACATAATACTTCCCTTATATCGACGAGAAGGGTATATCAAGTACAAGAATAATTACATCAATGAAAGGTAAGGTACAAGGTGAGGAAAATTCTTCAACAATGTGAAGCTCTGGAAACTTTGCATCTGCTTATGCATCGCAAACACAACCTGGGAACCCAATAAGGTGCATAACATGTTCCACATGACCACGTGCACCCGAAGATCCATCCCCCATGCTAGGAGATGACAAGAAAGGACCCTCAACCAAATCGTTCAAGTGAGCAATGACAAACAAGACTCCACGACAAGAGCAATAACAACACAAAACAACATCCGCTTCTAGAGGAACGAAGGCAACAAGTGGAAAATAATAAACATGCATGGTTGCTTAAGGGTAGAGTGTCATCACATGGCTTGACATGGGTTACCTAATGTGGATCTTCATAGGTTTCAATAAAAATTCAATATAAATAATCTTCTCAAATCAGAAAAATCAAACAAAAGACAAAATGATATGGAACCATTAAAACCAAGCTTTAATTCCTCTAATACAATTGAGTGATAAGCCTCATAGGACCCTTAGTTCGTCCCTTCCACACGTTATTCTACTAAGTCATCAATCAATAAATCAACTTTATTTAAGTTAAACAAGCTACCAATCTCTTTAACAACTTACTCAAATAGAAGGACTACAATCTCAAGTAATGATAACCAAAGGTAAACCCTAACAGCGATCTTTACATATATGCATTTATAAATATATATACACATTGATATTTAGTGAATTAATCATAAATTTCATTATACATTCAAAATAAATAAAAGGAGCTATTTATCCTACCTTAACAAACAATGTTCCCTAAATAACCTTTTCAATTCATTTACCTACTTAAGCAAATTATTCATATTCGCATGAATATACTTCCACAAAGAAAAATTATTTAAATAACAACTAAAAGCAATCACTAGCATATAATTAATCAAATTACCTTTTTTTTTTTCATTCTTCCAAATCATTTATCTATTAAAACAATTGACTCCCATAATATTCTATCACATTTATTTTACAATTCCTTTTTATATCTAACAATGAGTACCTATTTCCCTAAATGTATATTTTCTTCTACATATGTAAGACACATAATAACAAAATACAATTTTCAATAAAGAACTTGCAATTTTATAAAATCACAGAATAATTTAAAAATGGTATCTAAGAACAAATTACTAAAGAAGTCAAAGACCACCATTTATTCTAATAACAGTGGGTCAAATTTTACCCTATTTAAAATTTTCAATAGATATTTAAACACAACATTATTCCCTTTATAAAACCCAACTAACAAATACTTTGTAATTTGAATTTTTATTTATTTTTAATTGATAACTAGGTTGATATAATATTGTTATAATATAAATCAATTTTGTTCACTTTAATTTGGGTAATAATGGGTGCTAGCAAGAAGTTGAGTCCACTTTTTGGTCAAAAAGTGGAAGTGTTTTCCTTGATTTTCAGAGTTTGACACATTTGACCTTAAAATTTGAAGCACTTAGAGATGAAATCTTTAAAAAAGTCACTGACCGGAGTCTAGTTTCCAAATATGTAATTTATTTCAATACCCAGATTGTACAAATTGAGTTTCAATAGGCGTTTCTAAAAACCACTATTTAAAAGTCATTTTTTTTTTTACCATACCATGCACATGTACAACATCCATATTTTGACCTAAATTATCATATTTTTCTAAATCCTTTTGGGAAAATATTTGTGACTTACTGAGGCTTGTTTTGGATTTTTTTTTGTAGTTTTTTATTGAATATATTTTTTTTGTTAAATTTTTATTAAGCATATTTATCGTTTTGAAAACTCGTCGTGTATAACACGCATAAGATAACCTAAACTTATCATTTAAAAAAAATAAAATAAAAAATTGAAAAGAATTGTCTGAAGTTTGTTCTCTTGCAATCCATTCGTCAAAATGTTATGTTGATCAAATGTTATTAAAATAGTAAAAATCTCTGATATTTAAAGTTTATGGACTAGTTTTATCAGAAATTAATTGAAATTATAAAAAATATTCCAATTGTAAAAAAAATTACATATTTGGAATCTGCATTGTCTCATCTAAAATGGGTTTTAATTTCGTCAAAAAATTCTGCAAAAAAAATCATCAGCCATATGTCCAAACTCGGTATTTTTCTCTGACATTGTTAGAACCTTCAACTTGCAGGTCAAACCAGGTTGAAGGCATAGGTTCAGACTCCCAATACTTTTCCTGAACCAAAATCTGAGGCAAAAACCAAACCACAAAACAAAACCAATTTCAAATTAAGAAAAACGGGATACCGATTATAAAACAGGATCTCGTTTTTTAATAAAATGGGATCCCGTTCCATAAGCGAGATCCCATTTCTAATATTTAATAAAGTGACGATTGACAGGGAAACGAGATCCCTTTTTGTAAAAGGGATCCCATTCCTTTGTCAACGGTCCCACAATAAATATTGGGAACGGGATCCCGATTATATAATGGGATCCCATTTTATTAAAAACGGGATCTCGTTTGTTTTTAACCATCTTATTTAAATTTACTGTCAAATTTTACTGTGAAGTCTGCAACTTCACATGTATGGTCAAGAGCAGTAAAATTGGACTATTTTTCATCAAGCATTGTTTTTATAGGTGGTGACTTGCATTTTGGATTAATTTTTTCAAAGGAGGCATTGAATGTAAACCGTTTTTGAATTGAAATTGTGTTAGTTTTGTACTTGTATGGAGGAACAAAAGGCCTTCAAATTGCAATATGAATTGATTATTTCAAAGGAGGTATGAATAAATCAGTTTTTAAAGTGGATTTGTGCTAGTTTTCTACTTGTTTTGAGGAACACAAGAGGAAGAATTTTGTCCTTATAGGTCTTGAAAATCCAATTTGGATTGAATTTTTTGAATAATTTCACTATTGACATTCATTTGAGCTTGAGAATTTTATAATCATGGGAGATAAAACTCATAATAAGAGGAGGAAGACATCGACTCCTGAAGAAATTGAAGCAAAAAAATAGGAGAGAAAAAGACAAAGAAAGAAGAATGAGAATTAAATCAATGAATGATGGGGAAGCATCCAATTCCACAACTATTTAAGATGAAAAAATTGAGGAGACCATGGTTGTAGATGAAGCTAATTTGCAAGAAGTCAATTTGAAGAATATGATTATACAAGCAAGTCCTACTATGTCTTCAAATCCCTCTTTCAATGCTATGGAAAATGTTTTAATATGCAAAAATCTAGGTACATCTTCAAATCCACATGTTAGTAAAATGGTAAATTCGTATGAAGAAGTTCTACAAGATGCTAGACTTAACGATGTTGACATTGATAATATTTAGAAAGATGAAAATTTTATAGAATTTATTGAAAGTGAAAATGAGAATGATCATTTTGTTGAAAATGAAATTGAAAATGATCCTTTTGTTGAAAATGAAAACAAAAACTATTTTGTTGATGTAAATGAAAATGAAAACTGTTTTGTTGATGAAAATGAAGATGAAAATGTAAATCATTTTGAAGTTGAAGTTGAAAATAAAAATGAAGATGGAGATGAAAATCTAGAATGTGATGTTGAATTTAATGAAAATACTTTAAAAAAAATTGAAAGTGGTGTTTTCGATAATCTTCTTGGTCAAATTTCTTGGAGGCAAATAAGAACACACAAATAAAATATATAACGAATTTTTTTATTGTTAAAAAATTGCAATTAAATGTCAACTAATGATGCAATTGATGAGAATGCAAAAAATGAGGAGAATAATGAAAAGGTTAGGCTTTGTTGTTAAACCAAAAAGAAAAGATCAATCATTAAAAATGTTATGTTTGCTTTTGCTAGTTCCATTCAATCTATTTGGAAAAATAGTCGATCTAAAGATAAAAATGCAGCAAGAAGAGCTATAACAACTGCTATAGTTAATAAAGCAACTTTGAATAAAATAATGGTAAAAAATATTAGTGAAGTTTAAAAAATACATCCTAAAACATTGCTAAGAGCAGCAAAAAGAAGAGAAAGTATAGAAAATGATCCTATCAACCAATGTTGGAGTTTTAGTGGTCGACTCTCGAGGTATGATATGAAATTTAATGTTGAAATTAAATCTTTGATTGAAAAATATTGGCATAATAATACTAGGGTTTCATCTAATGCTAGAGATGTTTTAAAATTAAGGGTGGGGTCCAAAGTTTGCAATCCTCACCCAAAACACCTATTAGATACAATACAAACTAAATTTTATAGAAAATTTTGTGGTGATTTAGTGTTACCTAGTAATATAAAAATAAGTCAAAGGACTTTTGAAAAATGTAAAAGGTGGTATATAAAAATTAATAAGCAATGAATATCTTGTTGTTGTAAAAAACATGTTCAATTTCGTTATTTTTATGATGTTTTTCAATATATACATTGTACCTTGCATACTAACATGATTATACATGAATGTGGTATTAATATGCCACTTGAAGCAATAAGGGAGTTTATTTCAGGTTTGTTCTGTGAAAGTTCTAATGGTAAATTGTTTTATTTAAGTTCTTGTATTTCTGGACAATGCATTGACTATGAAAATATTTCATTCTTAAGAATTTGTATGCATGAAAGTGTTGAAAATGATTTTGGACAACAATTAGTAGATGTTAAAATATTTAAGAATGTTTACTATTCTTTAAAACATGAAAAAATAGGAAAGAATTGTGATTTAGTTAAAAAAAAAGCTAGTGTGCATGCATTCATGAGTGAATTTAAGAATAAGATAGTACCAAAATATATCATGCACTCTCAACATGCTCGATGGCTTGATGACCAATTTTGCACATGTAGAAACAAATTTCCAATTAGTACTCTACTTTCAGTGGTTGATTTTGTGGAAAATTATACTCTAGATCCGCAAGAGGAAATTCAATCACAGTATTATAATTCTGTGCAAGTAGCTATGTTTGTCCATATTGTTTATAGACATGAAGATAATAGCACTAAGGATGATATAATTTTTTTGAGGGAGTATCATATTTATTTGAGTGACAACCAATTACACTCGTCAGAGTTTGTTCACTATTGTTTCAGTATATTTTATAGTAATTTAAGAGAAAGAGGAATCCATATGAAAGAACACTTCATATGGTCAGATAATTATATGGGGCAATTCAAAAATCATCAAATGTTCTATTGGTTAAGTAGGATTCACAAGGAACTTAATGTCCAGCATATATGGAGTTTTTTTGAAGCTGGGCATGGTAAAGGAGAACATGATGGAGCTGGTGTGTGTGTCAAAAGAATTCTTGCTAGAGAACAATTAAAATTTGAAGATGTAGTAAAATTTAAAGATGCACATGGGATTGTGGATTGGTGTAATACAAGATTATTTGCACTTGGTTCGAGTGAGTACTCTAGAGTTCATCGATTCTTTTGGTTGGTTGAAGAAGAGAACATTGTATCTAGAGTTGACTGTGAGACAATCAGTGGATCTACTAAATGGAATTCATTTAGGAGTTCGACAAAAAGCAAATGGACTATTTGGACAAGGGAGATTGCATATTTTTTCTAGTTTTGTATCTTATGAGATTGGGAAGCATGTGAAAATACAGAATGGGTTGAATATTGGGAGCAAAGATCGTTGACACCTGCACAAGCACATGATCAATATGAAAGAAATATTGAATAAAATGATCAAGTGTTTGCATCTAAAGACTGTGACCATGTTTCAGACCTTGTACAAGAAGGTAATTTAATTCAATTTATTTCACTTGATTAAGTTATTTTGTAATACTAATTTATTTATATGGATATGCGTAAGTTATTAAATCAATTTTTGTTTGCAGGACATGTGTATGCTATTGTTGCACCTGAGGGGAATGAAGAGCAAACATAATATTGGTTGGCTCATTGTGTGGAGACTAAACATAAGTTAATATCACCTTGAGAAGATGATGATGGCTATCATTATCCAATATGTACCATGATCCCCTTAAGACATCCCATTAAGCAAATTTTGATAACAAGTTTTTGACCCCCTTAAGCAATTTTTTAGGACAAGTCTTTGATCCCATTAAGAAAATTTTGAGAACTTATATGATGATGGTTTTCATGTTTTCCATTAGGATCGTTTGTGGTTGTTGGCACTTGCATATGAAAATACCTGGCAAGGAAGAATGGTCTACCCGCATTCGAAGATTATGAAACACATAAAAAGATTTTACATTATTCACATTTGGTGGTGGCAACTACTATAAAACTAGATCGGTATCACAGAAGACTTACAAATAAAGTTCTATGGACAATTTCTATGGAAGAGTATGAGACAATCATAGATGCATTACAAAAAAGAGAGGATGCATATGGTATAATGGAATAAGTAAATATAGGTAAATATAGTTTTAGTTTTATATTGTCCTTTTAAATAGATTAAATACATGTTTCAATATTGGTCAAGTGTGTTATTAGTTGAAATTGATTTAAATTTTCCTTCTATAGATCCTTAAGCCATAATCACAAAAAGGATCTAGTCCATGCAGATTCAACCTAGAAAACATGGAATAGTTGGTAAAAATAGGTAATTGTTAGTTAAAATATATTTAAACACATGTTTTGATTACATATTGATATTGTTTTTACATTAATAGTTAAAATTGATTTATTATCCTTTTTTGTATCCTTAAGCCATCATTGCATTTATCTCATACTTTGAAACAAAAAGGAGAGGATTCTTGGATTCAACCTACACACATGTGTGGAATACTTTTAAATGCAGGTACGTGAGTTGTGTACATATAGATAGTTTTATATAAATTAAAATATGTATGTTTTGATGATTTCATTGATATTGCTTTTACCTTTTTGATATCAAGTGGTGTGAAGAACTACTACATTCTGGACATGAGTTTGAGATGTTCTTGAGATGGCATATCCAAATTTTGTAAACATTGTTTTGAGATGACATATATGTACATACATACTTACAAAATTAAACATTTTGTACAAATTAAAAATACATATACATACACAATTATGTACTCTATGTACTTCTATGTATCAAAATCGATATTCTATATATTTTGTTTGTTAAATATGCATGTTTTCCTACTTTCAAACTTTATATTTGATTGTATAATCACTAAATATCATGCATACATTATTGTTAAATCAATTATATCCTTAAGACGTTGTATTATGACCCCTTAAAACATCCTCGTAAGACATTGTATTATGACCCCTTAAGACGTATTATTACCCCTTAAGACATCCCCTTAAGACGTAATATGACCCCTTAAGACATCCCCTTAAGACGTTGTATTATGAACCTTTAAGACATCCCCTTAAGACGTAATATGACCCCTTCAGACATCCCCTTAAGACATTGTATTATGACCCCTTAAGACACCCCCTTAAGACATTGTATTATGACCCATTAAGACATCCCCTTAAGATGTAATATGACCCCTTAAGACATCCCCTTAACACGTTGTATTATGACCCCTTAAGACATCCCCTTAAGATGTAATATGACCCCTTAAGACATTGTATTATGACCCCTTAAGACATCCCCTTAAGAAGTCGTATTATGACCCCTTAAAACATCCCCTTAAGATGTCGTATTAGGACCCCTTAAGAAATACCCTTAAGACAACCTATAATTAGTGTTGGATGCTATTATTTGTTTTGACAACTTATAAATTAGTATTTGATGCCATTATTTTTTTTGACCACTTATAAATTAGTATTAGATGCCATTATTTGTTTTGATAGCTTATAAAATAGTATTGGATGCCATTATTTGTTTTGTCAGCTTATAAATTAGTGTTGGATGTTATTATTTATATAATTTATTAATGCTTTTGTTCTCTAATCTTGTATGGTATTGTTTATTTATTAAAATTTTATCCTTTATGGTATAAATCATCTATATCATGTATGAGATCACTAAATTTGTAAAGTATAAATATTAAAATAACCTATTAATTTCAAATTAAATTTTATATTTATATTTAATTTCACATTAATGTCTTGATTATGAACATAAAATGCATAAATGTTTATGTGTAAATTAAAATTTGAAAAAATAATAAAGCCTATAATTTATGTAAATGTATTAAGTGCATGAAACCAATATATTAAGCGCATGAAATAAAGTCCATTAGAGTACAACCCATGAACTAAAGTCCAACTAAGTACGTGAGCCATGAAATATAAAGTCCAACAGAGTACATGACAAACCAGTAATATAGTCCATGAAATAAACAAATATAACCCATAAAATCATGTTTCTAGGTCATGTATTGTCTCTATAATCAATAGACCTCTTCACGCCATGCAGACTATGCGGATGACCTGAAACACTCTATACAAGAGAAAGATGAAATCAAATGTAAGACAATGAAACATTATTTTATGAAAATTTAATTTATAATTCATCATAAAATTAAATTACCATCATATCTGGGTCTGGATGCTCTAGTGGACCTGAAGCAACCTCTAAATTCTCTAAATCAATCTACATAAACAAGACAAAGAAAGTTGAAATTAGATGCACAAGTCTACAATTAAAAATGATTTAATTGAAATTAATTTATAATTTATCATATTTTAATTGTACCATATTTTGAGGTTGTGCACCCTCTTCTCCAGGACCTATTTGTAAATGCTCAACTACAATATGTGTCTCATGCTATAAAAGAAAAATAATTTAAAACATGTATTAGATCATATTAAATATATATATATATATATATTCAATTTGAAATGTAAAATTAAAGTTATATTCACAATATATAATTTATAATTAAATTTAAATATAATAAAAAAATTAAATTACCATTTGATCTGGAGCCTACTCTACATGCCCTCTTGGAGGTATAACTATGTCTGGGTCAGGGCTGAAAGTCGCACTAACAAAGTCCTACAAGATCAAAATTAAAGCATGTATACTTGAATTAGGTTAATACATATATATATTCAAGTTTGCACATTTTGTGTAGAATTTTTTTTAAACAACCTGAAAATCAGAGGCCTCACAAGTAGCCGCAACATCTAATGTTTTCCCAATGCCCATTCTCATTGTGGTATCAACCTAGACATACATGTAGACATTTAACACTTATAATATTTACAAGTGTACATGCACATTTCATATATAGTGAATTCAAAATTCATAATTCATAATTGTAACTATACTAATGTAAGTTAAACAATTTACAATATAAATGTACCTACCCTTGATCTACAATGCCCGATAGTGGAGGAGTGCTCGACAACCCCTCAGGTGGAATCAACGTGCAAGCCGATTGACTCGCCTAAACCAACATAAATATTTGAAACATATATGTGATTCAATTATAAATTTAAAACTTAAGTTAAAAATCATTTCATATATCATTTGAAAAATTGAAATCAAAATACCCCATAAGGGTTACCGAGTAGGACCGATGTCGATGTATGTACTCATAGAAGGAATGATTGCCCCATTGTTACTGTCATCTGTACACCAAACAGTTTGATTGTTAAAATGTATTGCAAAATTTTCTTTGATATACACATTCATCAAAATTATTATAAAATGAACGTGTAGATGCATATTTATCCCTGTGTCGCAGTGTCCTCAGGGTGATGGTCTGCTGCAAGAAACTCTAAAAATGAACTGATATGACCAAATGAATGACCAAAATCTCCACGTCCACCCGAACTAGGTGTGGCCTGATCAGGTCCATAGCATACTTGATGGCAACTAGTACATACATGTGGAACGAGCCTCGACACTCCTGGAGTGGTACTTGGACTAGCTTCATAAAAAAATCCTCCATCATCATCGTCTCTACGCTCCCCACCTGCTATCGTAGAAGCATGCTGATCAAGGTCTCTTGCGAGTGTACTAAGGGAACCTAATGTCAAGACCATAGCTCGATGATGCACAGGTGTGGAAATGGGAGGACCAGGAGCAACAACAAGGGGTTACACATGCACGGGGTGTTGGGGATCAACCCTTGCCCCTAACCTCTATTGTGGCATGCCACCACCAACACCCTGAAATTATTTAAAATAAAAATAATTGGGATTTTTCCCCATAACAAAATTTACATACAATTTCGTCAAAAAATACAATGGACACTCCCAATTAGCATGTGGGGGACTATCAAAAACCATATACCATTGATCCCAAAAATGTGCACTCATCTATGGATGTATTCACCACCTCATGGAAATTTTAGATTTGTTGGGAGGAATGGGCTATCGAGTAAGGAGGTCAAGAAAGTAGGGGGCTAGGTGGGATTTCATTATTTTAAGGTCTAAAATTTGTTTATAAGAGAGACCGTCAGCATAAAATTGTCTCATTTGTTCTTTGTCTTGTCAATGCCTATCTAGATCAGAATCAATGGTCCTGATGGCATCCACAACATTTTGCATCACAGATGCAAAAAGTCTCACATGAAATGAAATCAATGCTTGACTCTGCATAGCATTGATTTGATTTTATATGGATGCAACCTGATCATTTATGTGTGCTCGGAAGCGAGCCTCATTAGATGCAATAGGTGCTGGAGGTGGCATATTAGGTGGAGGTGGAGGTTAAGGGGGAGGTGGAGGTGGTTGTGGCTGAGGTGGTGGATTGATGATATCATCAATGTTAAACTCATCCATGATATGAGATATAAGTGTGCACATGCATTAAATTATACAAAATTAACATACAAACTTAAAAAAATACAAGAAATAGTTAAATTTGAAACACACATGAAAATTTGTTTAAATAGGATGTGCATACATTTATTAAGATCATATAAAATTTAAACGCACATATACATTGATTGAACTTGAGCATGTGCATACAAAATTCAAAATTTAACATGTACATACATTTAAAATAAAAAATACGATACATAATTTGCATGCATACATCATTAAACTAAACTATGTACATACATACAAATTTCAAAATTTAAGAACTATATGCAGTTTTAGTACGTGTGTACATACTAAACAATAAACTTGAAAATTCACAAAAAAATATTTATATGTCTAACACACACACACACACACACACACACACACACACACACACACACACACACATATACACATTCATCAAAATTCATAATCTAGTAGATAGTCATAAAATATATACTATTATAAATTCATCATTATAAGTTCATAAATTCCACCAAATCCATAAATTCATGTCACTAAAAATATCCATCTAGAACAAAAATCATAAATTCACATCACTAAAAATATCTAGCTAGAACCAAAATCATAAATTCATGTCACTAAAAATATCCATCCAACCAAATTTATAAATTCATGACACAAAATATCCATCGTTCACCAAATCCATAAATTCATAACTATTTAAGATCATTGTCTTAATTTAGAAACTATTGTAGCTCTCTACTGCATCTCTTCATTTATTTGTGTTTTCCTTTTCAGAATCATAAGTTCTTCTCTCCTCTAGCCATTGTCGATGCTCATCTAAGATCCCATCCATAGCCCTAACAACATCAACAATGGTTTGCATCCTAGATGCAATCATCCTCATAGGTGGTGCTATAGGTTCTTCATTTTGAATAATGTTGATTTGATCTTGGATGGTTCTAACATTGGAATTGATTCGTGCTTGCAAACAAGCACCATCAATTTCAGGTGGTGGAGGTGGGGGGTTATGAGGTGGAGTGGGTGGAGGTGGAGGTGAAGGTGGTAGAGATGGATGGCGCGAAGGTGGATTGTGAATATTATTGAATTGATCCATTGTGATCTCTAAGATATGAGTGAACCTGCATTAGATTTGTAATTTCAAAATGTAAGATACATGTTTAGGAAATACCCTTAAACCATTGAATATAAATGGCCTAATTGAATACAAATTATAAAATATGTAAGCCTCATTTATGTCTAAGGCATGTTACTTGAATGAAAATACAATTAACTATTAATATAGGAAAAATTATGAATGCTATAGGGTTTACGATTTAGAGTTTAATATTTAGGTTTTAGGGTAATACGATGGCTTAAAGGGATCTTTGTAGTAAGGTCCTAGTACAAAATGACATGGATTTTAAGTGAATAAAATTTGGTGAAGATGCCCAAGGCAACCGAATTTTATTCACTTGAGCCATGCCATTTTTTCCTAGGAACTTACTAGACATAGATCCCCTTAAGCCATCCTATCACCCTAAACCGTAAAATTAATCAACCTAGATCATGATTTATCTCATTAATATTATAATCTTGCACGATCTTATTATTGCTAAATTTGGTTTACGAAACTTAGGGTGAAGTTTTGGTGTCCCTTGGAATATAATGAACTTGCAAGTTAGTGAAGAACATTTTCTTGTGGAATAGTTGATTGAGATAGCTCTTGTTTCAACTGACCAACCTAGATCATGAAATATCATTCATATTATAATCTTGCACAATCTTATTATTGTTAAATTTGGTTTCCTTGGGCAACTTCACAAAAATTTGAGAACTTCTTTGATCCCCTTAAGAAATGTCATATTAGGACCCCTTAAGACATCGATTTACGATTTAGGGTGATAGGATGACTTAAGGGGATCCATATCTAGTGAGGTCCTAGGACAAAATGACATGGTTCAAGTGAATAAAATTTGGTTACATTTTGCAAGGCAACCAAATTTCATTAAGGACCTAGGAAAAAATGATGTCTTTAGGGTTTAGGGTTTAGGGTTTAGAGTTTAGGGTTTACAGTAATAGAATGGCTTAAGGGGATCTTTGTAGTAAGGTCCTACGAAAAAATGACATGGCTTAAGGGAATAAAATTTGGTGGAATTTCCTAAGGCAGCCAAATTTCATTTTAAGGTCCTAAGACAAAATGAATGCTTTAGTGTTAAGGGTTTAGATTTTAGAGTTCAAGGCTTAGGGTTTAACGAACTTAGGGTGAAGTTTGGGTGGCCCTTGGAATAATGGACTTGCAAGTTAGTGCCTAGTTTATGAATTTTTTTAATTTTATGAATAGATTGACTATTTCCGTAATAGAAACACATAATTATGTATGATTAAGATTGAGTTTGATGTATATTTTAATTGGATATTTTTTTAATTGAATATAAGATTATTTTATTTAACATTTTTTTCATTAATATTAGCCACTTAAATGAATTTTATGATATAAAATGTATAATATAAAATTAGTTAATGATGAATCAAGTATTTTATTTTAGATTGTTTGGAATTGAAAGTTAAATATTTAGATTCTTTACTGTCTAGGTAACTAGTGCAAAAATTGATATTTTAGACTAAGAGAGATCAAAACATAAAATAGAAATGAATGTTGAATACTATCTAGCAAAATTTGCTAACTAAATTTGCAAACAAACATTGATAAAATTTATGAATTGTAACTATTCTTTAACATATCAATATTTACCAACTAATGATAGTCCTAATCCTATTATTTCAAGAACATAAGGAGAAAAAATAAACATTTAATTCCCAATCCTCACAAAATAAGGAAACTAATACAAGGTCTATTTTTATACCCTATTTTATATTCTCCACACTCCTTATTAAATATTGATAGAGTATTTTATCAAACTAAGGAGAATATTCTTAAGAAAAGATGAAATACGAGCTTAAGGAAAATAATATCACTAGAAAGATGATAAAAAATGTGAAGGATGTGAAAATGGTGCAAGAAGTTGAGGAATCCCAAGGAGAACAAAATGATCATGAAGACTCAATTATCATATATTTGACTATGAGAGAGGTAGATATCTTAATGAATAAAATGAAAAGAAAGATTCACAAAGGCATACAAGATATCAATGTAAAAGAAACTATGCATTTACTCTCTTCCTCCAACAAGCTTTGGCCTTGGGTTTAAGGAATCCATATTGGAAATAAAGGATATATTAAAGTAGTTGAATGTCTAGCATGAGGTTACATAATTCACGATAATATTTAACTTCAAGGAACTATTAAAACACAGATAATGACCAAGGGGAAGGAGTGAATAATTTTAACACCTTGAATTTATAAATTTAATAAAATGTTCTAGGACTTGCAATTACTTCCAAAATATAATTCTACACCATAAGATACTTAATGCCAATGTGATGTTCCTTCCTACATAAGGGTTTTTTCTCAAATTAATTTTAGTATTTTAATTTCACTTAAAAATCAATAACTCAAGTGGAATTTATTGAATCTAAAATCAGAAAAGTAGAAACTAAAATAAATTATGTTTGAAGATGATATTGATGTCATAGACTCTAGATGAAGCTAGATTTTGAATTTAGAGTGTGTTTTTATTTTTATTTCATCTTTTTAATAGGACTAATTATTTTACCTATAATTAATTATCAAAATTCATATAAAAGATAGTTCTAAATGAAAATTCATATAGCAAGAGATACTCATTTTTTAAAAAATGAAACGTTTTTCTAATCTAATTATAATTTAATGTTCATTGAAACTAAAGTTGAACATATTGTTTTCTCCATTCAATGCAAATAAAATTTAAAACATTTAAGTAATGCAAATGAATTTTATTGAGCTCGAAATTAGGGTTTTCAAAATCAAAATGATTTGTTCGATTTCAATTTAGGGTTTTAGCAATATTTTTTGTTTCAATTCAATTCAAGGTTTCAATTTCTAAGAAATTAGGGTTTTTAATGCAATTTTTTCGTTTCATTTCAAACTAGGGTTTTCAAATTCAATTTTTTTGGTTTGATTTGAATTCAGGAATTCAAAAATCTTGATTAGGGTTTCTAAATGCAATTTTTTAATTCATTTCAATTTCTAGAGTTTTGAAACACAATTATTTTTGTTTCATTTCAATTAGGGTTTTCAATTACAATTTTTTTTGGTTTCATCAAACAATTTAGGTTTCAAAAGCTAAATTTTAATTCTAAAATACAATTCAAGATTCATTTTTTCGTTTCTTTTCAATATCTCTAGGTTTCATTGGATTTTTCATCTATTTCTACAATTCCTCATTTCTACTATAATAGGAAATAAAATGTTTAACACAACAAATAAATTTGAAAAAAAATGCTAAATTCATTTCTTTAATTGACTATTTCAATCAAAAGAAAAAAATGCAACAAAATTGGTGTTGTACGGGTACATGGAGCTTGAGTTGGGGTTGCTATCACTCTGAAACTTTCGGAATCCCATTTCATGCCCATTAGTTCGGGACCTTCTAATAAACGGGATCCCAATTTCTAAATATCAGGATATCGTTTATTATTTAGGAACGGGATCCCGAACCTAAACGGGATAAAATCAAGATCCCGAATCTAAACAGGATCTTGATTTTTAAAAATTAGGATCCCGTTTTTGCAATGTCGAATTCATTTTTTTGGTTAAGACAAAAACTTCCACGTTTCGTGAACTCAAATCCTTATATAAAATGATAAAAAGAGAACAACATAATAACCTCACACAAGAAGAACATTTAAATATTCCATTACATTATATCTTTCCATTCATGTTGAAATTATTTAAAAATGTTTTAAAAGAACTGAATAACAAAATCCCTTAATATTTTGATGCCTATATATACATAACTAAGTTGTTTTGTTTTTATTTCTATTTTAAAACATGTTTTACAATGCTAGGTTTCCCCTCCTTTTCAGCTAGGAACAAATACAAAATAAAGCAGTAAGAAAACTGGCAATTGATATTAATCAGTGTGTTTTGTGAGAAAGAAAAATATACATTTTTAATTTGTGGAGGTCATTGAATATAATGTACAGAACGTTGACACGACCATGATAAGCATGATTCAATACTAGACATTTAAGAGGAGACAGTATAAGGAGACACAAATGTCAGGCTAGTTAATATCCAATATTGCAGATGATTGGAATCACCTTGAGAGATGCCTCTGAGAAATGTAATCATATGAAATGCTATGATTGCAGAATATGCACAAAACGGATTTTGCAAGGAAGCCCTCAAAATTTAGAATTAATGAAGCACCCTGTAACACATCCTAGCGTAGAAAGATTGGCTTGTGTTCTTGGTGCACGCAGACATGCAGGATTGGCGGATGAGGACTGAACACTCTTCACACGGCAGTAAGCCTTAATGCACAACATATATAGTTGATCATTAGAAGTGCAGATTGAATTACAAATACATCTCCTAAGCAAATATAACTAAAAATCGAATTCCAAATATATGTGCATGAATATAAAAATACTGAGGCATATAAGCAGCGGCGACCAACAGGAGGACACAGGGGCATGGCGTATGGACTGAATAACAAAATGCCTCAAGGAAAAGCAATCTCAGGGATGCGATGAAGCACAGACAAGGCACGCAATTTTTTTGACAGAATTTCTCAATGAAATGCGGTCTCAGGAAATGCAATGATTGCAAGATATGCACAAAATGGATTTTGCAGGGAAACTCTCAAAAAAATTTAATTAATGAAGCACCCTATAGCACACCCTTACATAGAAAGCTTTGCTGTGTAGGAGGTGCGCGCAACCTGGTAGGTTGGGTGGATAAAGGCTATGCATACATCACACCACAACAACCCTTATTGCATTACGTATTTAGTTGATCATTAAGGGCGCATGGTTGGACCCCCTCTTGCCCATGCTGGCTATCTTGGGAATACCCTAAGCCATATTCTATGATGCCCGTTAAACCTACAACACCTATGAATCATATATGAATAAGGGCCAAGTATCTCTACAACACTGCTCTAAGGTTGTATCCCAATAATTCTTGTGACCTATGGTCATCTCTAAACATCTATGCTGAAGCAGAAGACAAGGAGTAGTTTAAAAAAAAAGTATAGAGATTGTAGCGGACATGCATGCAAAGAAGACATATTAACAGTCAGCCAAGCAAATATGCATAAGATATATATACCTAAACACTTCAGCCTAACATCAAAACCGACTTAAATGTATTATCACATTATTAAATTAAATCGACCATTTCATCACCTTGTTAAATTAAACCAACCTTTTGGATATCGAGGATTCTTTTAAATAACAATATATATATATAAAATTTACCAATGTAGTTATTAACAATTTTTTATATTTTTTGAATAATTCTGAATAACAATTAAATAAATAATATTATTTCATTAAATAAGTAATATTATTTTAATTAATTAAATAGTATTATTTAATTAAACAAACAATATTATTTAATAGTTAATTGGAAATTTACATAGCTGAAATTAAAATTTTATTATTTATAATTAATAAAATTAAATACCGACAATTCAAATAATATTCTTTTAACTTTACAAACATTATTTTGAATTTTCAAGCAAATTTAATATTGAATTAAATCCTTGGTAATTTCACAAATCACCATATTAATTAAGTTTGATGCTTAATTAAAATTAAGTTCAACACTAATAATAATCATCACTAAATAATGATAAGGCATCAAAATTTTATAATTAACATATTAAAATTAATGCTTAAAATGAATGACATAAGAAAAAAATATACCAAACAAGACGAGGTACTCACGGACGACATTGACAAACAATGACGGGATGATGGACAAAGATGGGGATGCTTTCTTGTCAAATGCATTTTCAACTTCATACCCATTGGGATTTATGAGGCTTGCCTTGTCTTGACAGTGCAGGTGGAATTGAAGCTTGGTTACCTGCAATCCTGCATAAAACCAAGTGTCGAAACAACATATATATATCTAATGCCATACACACCATGAGAGAGAATTGTAGTGTGGCAGGGCACTCATGGATGAGTGATGCAACAACGTCCCTTTCACCTGAACCTTAATCAATAACCATATTCTAAAAAAAATCATCATTAGATGATAAGTAAACAACTGCATAAGCATAACATCAAACTCATATGTCCACATATCAAAAATAACAATGTCGTAAACAACCAAGTCTAGTAAGCAGAACTGTTAACCAACCAAACAACATGATAAAACAGTCACCAATTAGTCTCGAGTATGCATCAAACATAAGCAATATCTGAACAACATCAATCACACACAAAAAGGTATCATAGGAGTAACAAGAACATGAGAGGCACTACACTGAAGCCCTAATAGCAATCATTGAAGAGAGTCTACAATACCCTACATCAATGTCGTACATGCACATATTTTGAACACTTGAGGTTACGAAAATTTTGAGGCAGATTCAAGAGTTTCTCACAATTTTTCAATATCGATCTCTCCATAGAACCAAGGTTTCGAAAACTTTCTGGCAACACAGACAGCTGCATACAACTATCTAAATCTAGCTCGACCAGACTAAATAATTTTCCAAATTTGGTTGGAAGACTCACCAAGATGGAACATGATTGTAAATCCAAAAAATTTAATGAAGATAAATTATCAAAACTGCCTAGAAGGCTTGTCAAATTGGAGCAACCAGATAAATTCAAATTTTCCAAGGAAGATAAATTGCCAAAGCTATCTAGAAGGCTTGCCAAGTTAGAGCAGGAAGATAAATCTAGCTCTACTAGACCAAATAATTTGCAAAAATTCATTGAAAGGCCCACCAAGCTGGAGCATGATCTGAAATCAACCTTTTTTAAAGAAGATAATTTTTGAAAACTATCTGGAAGGCTTGCCAAATTGGAGCATCTGGATAAAATCAACTTCTCCAAACAAGATAAATTGCCAAAGTTGTCTGGAAGGCTTGCCAAGTTAGAGCAAGAATATAAATCTAGCTCTATTAGGCCAAATAATTTGCCAAAATTGGTTGAAAGACTCACTAAGTTGGAACATTATCTAAAATCAACCTTTTTTAAAGAAGATAAATTACCAAAACTACCTGGAAGGCTTGTCAAACTGGAGCAACTTGATAAATACAACTCTTCCAAACAAGACAAATTGCCAATGCTATCTGGAAGGCTTTCCATGGGAGAGCAATATATTAAATATAACTCTACTCTAGACTAAATAATTTTCCAAAGTTGGTTGAAAGGCTCACCAAAGTAGAACATGATTGTAAAATCAACCATTTTAAAGAAGATAAATTACCAAAACTATCTGGAAGGCTTGTCAAATTGGAGCAACGAGATAAATCCAGTGTTTTCAAGCAAGATAGATTGCTAAAGTTGTCTAGAAGGGTTTCCAAATTAGAAGAAAAAGATAAATCTAGCTCTACTAGACCAAATAATTTGCCAAAGTTGGTTGAAAGGCTCAAAAAGATAGAACATGATCGTAAATCCAACTTTTTAAAAGAAGATAAATTATCAAAATTGTCTGGATGGTTTTTGTCAAACTGCAACACATTGATAAATACTTTTTCAAACAAGATAAATTGCCAATGCTATCTGGAAGGCTTGACAAGCAAGTGCAATAAGATAAATCTAGCTCTACTAGACCAAATAATTTTCCAAAGTTGGTTGAAAGATTCACCAAGCTAGAACATGATTTTAAACTCAAGCTTTTTAAAGAAGATAAATTTTTGAAATTATTTGGAAGATTTGTCAAATAGGAGTAATTTGATAAATCCAACTTTCCCAAATAGGATAATTTGTCAAAATTCTTTGAAAATTTCACCAAGTTGAAACAATTTCTTAAATCGAAAATTTTCAAACAAGATAAGTTTTCAAGATTATCTAGAAGGCTCACCAAACTACTAAAACTACTTTACCTCAACTTTTCCAAAGAAGTTAGCTTCCCAATGGTTTTAGTCAGGGTATCAAACGCTCTACAATTCTTTAATGCTAGAGAATGCAAAGACTGAAGCTGGAAAAGGATGGTGGTAAGATTATGTAATGTAGCACCTTCTATAGACATATATTTCAATGAAGATGTGGCGCTCGAGACCTGCAAACTAGTTTTACTATTTCTAATTAACAATTAAAAATATAAATTAAGTTAATTAAGGAGAAGGAAATTTTTACAAAATAAATGAAATTAAAAAGTAGGTAGAGTATGTAGGGTTTACCATAGGAAAGTTGTAGTCTTCACCATAAATCAAAATCAAGACTACTAATTTGGGATGTTTACTGACATCCATCTGTGAGTAATTATTATTGGTGTCGAGGTAGAGCAACATTAGATTTTCAAAGGGTTCTTTGCATTCTCCATTTACTATTATTTTTAGTTATGTTAAGATCAAAAGTCTTAAAGATCTCTTCATTAAGATGAGATGACATGCTTCCAACTCGATATATCCAGAAAGACTAATCCCCTTTGTTTTCTTTGTTCTTTGCAATTTTCTTTTGTAGACATTGAAATATACAGAACTGATTGATTTTTTATTTATTTTCCTAAAATTGGTTATATGTAAATCTCTACAAAATTTGGATTAGCAAGTTCTTCATATATTAATATCAACAAAATCTAGAATTTTGGTAACGTCGGGACATAAAATGGACCTCTACATCTCAAAGGACATCAATGAGAGATTGTAGATCGGTGATTCTCTCCCCTTGTGGTAACAACATTCTCCCTCATGCTTTAACTATACGATGAACATTCACTCTACCTTCATTCGTGATATTTGTAGAAATTTTAGAAGCTCAAGAGCTCTAATACCATGTCAAAGTTTTAAATGCACAAAAGAAACATAGAGTTGTTGCTCTATTTTCCAGTCAAGTTGGAAAAACCCAAATTGTGGAATAACAAAAATGAACTCAATGGAGACACATAGAACTGGGCATGCAATATTTTCTTCTTCTATTCAATGAGCTGGAAATGACAATACATAAAACATAAAACTTCAAACATACTAAAGACTACCTATTACAACTTTCTAGGAGCGATCAATAGACTTGCTCAACCAAATCATAGACAATCAAGAGCTACTTAGAGCTCTCTGTTATAATTCAAATGGAACTATCTGTTGTTCTTAGCAAACACCGAGTGATCAAGAGCAATCCTGTTCATTGCAAAAAATCTGAAAAATGTTCTAAGAACATTCCCTGTTGCTACTGCAACCTTTCTTCTTGCTGCTAATCACTTGTTGCTGCAAAAAAATGACTAACATACAATCTACTGACTGGGAAAACATTCCCTCTATTTGTCTCATTCAAAAAATCCCTCTCAAATTTAAAATTACCTACTAGCGTTATTGGGAATTCAAAAATTCCTACTATATTCAATTTTGAGCAATCAAGAGCTATAGAGATGAAGATCCCAAAAAATGCCATTGAGAAAACAACTCCTTACAAGTAGGTAAGGCAATCATAGGCTTAGAGATAATAAATATTCCAACACTCCCCCTTTTTCCTGAACCAACAAAAATAGGATCAAAATTGATCCAAATCAACTACGCCCAATCTACTTCTTAGGTACTTGAAACTATCCTTGCTAAAAGGCTTGGTGAATATATCTGGTAGTTGCTGCTCAGACCTTCAAAATTCCATTTTAATTTCACCATTTTCAACCAATTCACGAATGAAATGATACCTGATTTCAATGTGCTTACTTCTTCTATGAAACATAGGATTTTTTTATCAAAGTTATTGATGAAACATTGTCACAAAAAATTGTTGTTTCATCTTCTTGTTCTTCTCTCAAATCTGCCAAGATTCTTCTCAGTCAAATAGCCTGACATGCTGCTACATTTTCTGCTACATACTCAACCTTTGTTATTGATAGGAAAACAATAGGTTGCTTCTTGGAAGCCCATAAGATAGCACCTAAACCCAAATGAAACACATAGCCCGATGTGCTCTTCCTATCATCCAAACTTCCTGCCCAATCACTGTCAGTGTATCCAACTAGCCCATATTCTTTTGTTGCTATGTATAACACTCCATATGGGTGTCTCTTGGAGTCTCCATGAATATGGAAATCAGACTCACTCCATACATTATATCCGGCCTATTTTCTATCAAATACATCAAGCTTCCTACCAAAATTTTATACATGGCCGGATCCACATTGCTGTTGCAATCTTCCTTGCTCAACTTTAAACCTATGGCTATTGGTTTTGGGGTAGGATTGCTTTCAAGAATTCTAAACCTCTTCAATATCTCATTTGCATACTTTTCTTGAGAGATAAATATACCATCATGCATTTATTTTACTTCTATGCTTAAAAAATATCTCAAGAGACCTAAATTTGTCATTTCAAATTCTTTTTTCATGGCCTCTTTAAAATTAACAATGAGGAAATCATCATCCCCATTAAAAACAAGATCATCTACATACAATACAACAATCAAAATATTACCATTTTCTGCCTTGATGTAAAGAGTGGGCTCACCATTGCTTTTTCTAAAGCCATTGCTCATTAAATATGATTCAATCTTGCTATACCATGCCCATGGAGCTTTCTTTAGCCTGTACACCTTTTGTTCTTGACCTATAACTTCATATCCAAATGGTTGCTCCACATAAACTTCCTCTTTCAACACTCCATTTAGGAAGGCGAACTTCACATCCATTTGAAACACCTTCCATTTATGTTGGGCTACAATTGCTATGACTGCTTGCATAGTCTCCATCCTTGCAATAGGGGCATACGTCTCATCATAATCTCTCCCAAACTGTTGTTTGTACCCCTTGACAACTAATCTTGCCTTGTGCCTTTCTATCCTTCCTTCGACATTGCATTTGGTCTTGTAGACCCATTTCACCCTAATAACTTGCTTCTTGGAAGGAAAATAAGTTAGCTCCCATGTGTTGTTCCTTTCTATTACATCTATTTCCTCATCCATGGCATCACACCATTTATCCTCTTTCATCACTTCCTCAAAATAAATTGGATCACTATGAGAAAATAATGCAAAATTCATGTTCTCATCAAATTCTTCATCATACCTTTCATCTTGGTAGATCCCCTTTAGAATTTTGGTCTTTCTTGGCATCAGGGAGGCAAGAGTGGGGTCTAAGCTTTCACTACTACTATTGCTTTGCTGGATAGGCTAGTTTTGGAGTGATCGGGAGCTTGTCAAGAGCTCTCTATGACCCATTTTCTGGCTATCTATGGTTGCTTTCCTTTCTGTCTATTCTGATCAAGAGCGATCAGGAGCGATCGAGAGCTCATCCAAAATTATCAGGAGTTGTGTGGAGGTGTCAAGAGCTATTGCTGGCTCCACTGAATCAAAATTTTGCACTTCCTCTTCCTTTCCTTCAAGATCAAGACCAATCATGAGTGATTGGGAGCGATCGAGAGTGATCATGCCATCCCATGACTGATCTTTGAAAAACTCCACATCTCTGCTGATAACAATTTTCTTGGTGACTAGGTTATATAGCCTATAGGCTTTGGATTTTGAACAATAACCTATGAAGATGCACTTCTCACCCTTATCATCCAATTTCCACCTCTTTTCTTTGGGCACGTGAGCATATGCTACACAACCAAACACTCTTAAGTGCTCAATCATCCATCTACATTTTGTCATAGAATACCTTTGTTGGACTTCTAATTATCAGATATATAGTTGTTTCTACAACCTCTTCCCAATATTCAATTGGGAGCCCCTTTTCTTTCATCATGCTCCTTGCCATCTCCATGATGGTCCTATTCTTCCTTTCAGCTACTCCATTTTTTTGTAGAGTATAGCTCGGTGTTAGCTCCTTCTTGATGCCATTTTTCTTGCAAAAGTTCACAAAAAAATTGGAGGTATACTCTCCTCCACAATCCGACCTTAAGACCTTGATGAAATTTCCACTCTCCTTTTCAGCCTGGGCCTTAAACAATAAAAACTTATCAAATGCTTCAAACTTATGCTACAAAAAATAGACCCATGTTTTATGGCTGAAATCATCAATAAAGGTCATAAAAAATATGTTATTACCAATAGATGTGATTTGCATAGGGTTTACCAAATCCGTTTGCACCAAATCCAATGGTGCTCTTGCCCTTATCGAGTTGCCTGATTGAAAGGGCTACCTATGGTGCTTGCTCAAAATGAAAGCCTCACACCTAACATTAGGCTCTACTATACTTGGCAAACCATCAATCATTTTATTCTTGGACAAAAGACTCAAACCAGCATAGCCTAAATGTCCATACCTGAGATGCCATAGCTTGGAGGGGTCTTCAATGGTGCTCTTGAGGGCTACTTGTACTGTTGTACATTTTCCATCCATGAGAGATGCAACAATAGACTGAGATGAGAAAAATATCTCAATCTTCAAAGGAAACATCCAATTTTTTGTCATTGCAACTATTGCAAACACCTTTGTCCTCTCATTCTTGTCATAAATGATGTATTGGCCCTTCTCCATCAACACTTTGTATCCATTTTGGACCAGTTGTCCAACACTCATGAGGTTATGCTTTAACCTAGGTTCAAAAAGCATATTTTGAACCTCCTTCTTCTCACCTTGCTTGGTGTAGATCATGATAGACCCTTTTCCCTTGATTGGAACTATTCCATTATTCCCCATTCTAATTTTAGACTTAACATTTTTATCAATGAAAGAAAATAGACTCTCATTACCACTCATGTGGTTGCTGCAACCGTTGTCCAAATACCAGATTTCGGAGTTGCCTTCTTCACCAACGTTGCACATGATGAAGGCTATGGAATAATTGTCTTCAGCCACATTTGAATCAACTACATTTACATTTTGTTTGTGTTGATTACCTTTCTTTTTCCAGCACTCACTAATAATGCCCAAACTTATGACAGTAGTAGCACTCAGCGTTGCTCTTATCATTTCTCCCATTCGATCTTCTATTCTTCATGCCTCTTCGAGAGTTGTTCTAAGAGATGCTTGCTCCCTCTTGGCTGCTTTCTCATCCTGAGCTTTCTCCACCAATATTTCCTTGTCCAAATCTGCCTCTACCTCTTCGGGAGCCATTTCTACCTCTCCCCCTACCTCTTACATTTGACTGAGCTTTGAAAGCTTGCTCTTGGGAAGAAGTAGTAGACCTTTTTAGGTGTTTCTCATGGGTATGAAGAAAAATAATCAACTCATCGATCATTAAAGTAGAGAGGTCCTTTACCTCTTCAATAGCAATGACGAGTGTATCATACCTCATGGGTAGACATCTAAGGATTTTCAACAATTTTCTGCTCCTCCATCATTTCTCCATTAGCTCTCAACCGGTTTAACAAGATTGAGAACCTTGTGTGAAAGTCTAAAACAGACTCACTTTCCTTCATTTCAATAATCTTGAACTCTCTTCGAAGTAACTGGAACTTCACAAATTTGACTTTATCAGTTCCTTTGTAACTAGTTTGGAGGATTTCCCAAGCTTCTTTTGCATATTCAGTTGCTGCTATTCTGGGAAATACAACTTTTTTCAAAGCTGCTTCTATCAAACTCAATGCTTTCGCATCTTTCTTCCTTTGCTCCTTCAACTGGGTCTTTTGGTTGTTTGTGAGAGCTGCATACTGAGCTAGGTCAGTGATATCCACAAACCCATTGATCAAAAAATATCACAAATCATTTGCAACCATAACGGTCTTCATCTTCTTTGCCCAAACATCATATTTCTGTCCATTAAAGGATGGTGGCTACTTCCAACTCTTCCCTTCATCTCCAATCATGTCTCCTATTAGAAAAAACTCAATACATAGAAAAAAAAAATGCCCTAACTCACAAAGAAATGGGGCCTATGGCTTTGATACCATGTAGAACTTTTAGAAGCTCAAGAGCTCTGATACCATGTCAAAGTTTTAAATGCACAAAAGAAACACAAAGCTGTTGCTCTGTTTTCCAATCAAGCTGAAAAAACCCAAATTGTGGAATAACAAAAATGAACTCAATGGAGACACATAGAACTGGGCATGCAATATTTTCTTCTTCTATTCAATGAGCTGGAAACGACAATACATAAAACATAAAACTTCAAACAAACTAAAGACTACCTATTGCAACTTTCTGGGAGCTATAAATAGACTTGCTCAACCAAATCGTAGACAATTAGGAACTACTCAGAGCTCTTTGTTACAATTCGAATGGAACTATCTATTGTTCCTAGCAAACACTGATTGAATAGGAGAAGTCCTACTCACTACAAACACTCTGCAAAAAGTTCTGAGAACATTTCTTGTTGTTGTTGCAACTTTTCTTCTTGCTGCTAATCACTTGCTGCTGCAAAAAAATTGACTATCATACAATCTATTGATTGGGAAAATATTCCCTCTATTCGTCTCATTCAAAAAATCCCTCTCAAATTCAAAATTACCTACCAACATTAATTGAGAATTCAAAAATTCCTACTACATTCAATTCCGAGCAGTCAAGAGCTACAGGGATGAAGATCCCAAAAATTTCCATTAAGAAAACAACTCCTGACAGGTAGGTAAGGCAACAATAGGCTCAGAGACAATAAATATTCAAACAATATTTACAAGAGCAACCCTTTCAAGCTCTTGAAACTCTATCTCTCCAACACTAGAGGCCACTATGTGCTGCTTCCAATCATAATATACAAAAGAACACTATGTCAAGAAATTTCTCTTTAGACGAGGGCTTCAATTGATTATATACAAAGTCCACCATACTTTCACTTAAGTCATCCTTTGCTCTTTCCAACAACCATGCCTTAAGATATTCAACTGTGTCCCTACAAGTTTCAATATTTGAGCATGTGCACGTAATTTCACACCAACAATTTTATAACTAGTGGAATTCCTTGGAAAATTTGAAGGAGGCCATCAACATCTACGGTGGGCTCAAAACTCATTTGGCCACTACCTAAAGCAAACTCACACAAGAGTTTTTGTGCATCTTCTTATTGAAGATAAGCTACCTGATAAGAACATTGTTTAATATTTGCCTGCAAAATTATTTCACTCATTCAGATTCCTGGTCGTTATAAGAATCTTGATTTGTGCTGGAAGGGATGCTGGGTCACTTATAGGCAAAATATTTTCTAGGTCACTTTGTTTCAATGTGTTGTCAAGAAAAATGAAAATAGGTTGAGAGTCTTCTTTAAAATCCTTGGACAAATTTTCCCAACCTTCACTCAAATTCCTCAGCTCAATAGTAGGGCCAAAAAGGTCTCTTAAAATTTGGCGTTGCAACAACTTAAGATCTACGTCAGAACAATTTGGTTCCATATCAACTCTACAATATCTATATTTTGTGAGGTCTAGTTTGCTAAAAACTGCAGTGGCTAAAGTAGTCTTTCCTATCCCACCTTGTCCATAAATAACCACCACTCTAACTAATCCACCTTTCATATTTAAAAGTTCTCACATGATTTATGGCTTCCTCAACACCAACTACAAATTTGACGCAATTTTTTTAGAAATCATGTTTCTGCACATCTTAACATTAACGAAAAAAGAACAATTGAAGAATAATTACACTCATAAATGCATTTTTAAAAAACTAAAAAGAAAAGGTGAAGCAACTTTCTAAATCCACCATGTGACTACAATTCTATATTGTTCATCTTTAAGATCTTCAAAATCTTATTTCAAGACTTCACAATATTTTGATGTAAAGATTAGTTAAATTTATTTAACAATATATACTTCAATTTTAAGGAAACCCTATCTAAGTTTAGATAATTTTATTTTTATTCTTTGTTTAATTAAAGATTTTTATTAATATTCTCAATTTGAATTTATATAGAATAAATAGAAAATGTTTAGTAATTTATTTTTAGTTGTTAATATTAAAATTAACATAATGGTGGTTTAAAATATAAATAAATTTATTAGATGTATTATTTATATAAAGGTATTATTTCATGATATGGATAAATTTGTGATATGATTATTTCATTTGAAACACAAATAATACACATATTTATTGTATTATGCATGAATTATATACTACACAATGTTCTATTATAATATACAATTATAAAATATATATTATAATGTTATATTATACTTCTTTATAGAAATATTGAAAGAGTGAAAGAATAATTAATACCATATCTTATAATTATGAAAGCCCATACTTTTAATATATCTTTTCAATTATTTCTAGTACATTGCATGTCGTATGCCTATGATAAGTTGGCTTATTGTACTTGAGATTATATAATCAATATCTATAAGTTGGTTCTATTAGAATTAATATAATGTATCCATGTCTTAAGTTGGTTACATTAGTTTCTTTATCAATCCTTGTGGATTATGCAAGCAATCTATTAGCTTGTGTAATTAGCCCCAATAAATTATGTAAAATATCATATATATGTTTTTTTTGTATGTTTATTTAAAATGAAAGGACAACTTGACCTAATAAATGGATATTTGGAGTTCAAAATTAGTTTGTAATAATTCTTGACCAAAAAAAATTATGCATGGGTTCATAATTGATAATTCACATTGAATAACTTAATATTAAACAATACTTCTATTTCGATCTCTACCTCCCAATATTATATTATTAATTCCCCCTTCCAATACACATTTACCCTTTTAAACTACCCTTTATTTTACCACATCTTGAAACTAACCATTTTGTATGACATTTTTTATAACTTTTTTATTTCCACTTCTTTTGTAATTGGACCATTTTCACAATATATATATTTTTTTATCAATGAACATAACTATTGTGAACTATCCACAAAATACTAAAGCCAATATCATAACTCCCACAAGTCAAAGCACCAAAATTCAAATAATTTATCAATATCATAGCTACCATGACCGTGTAAAATTTTAAAACTCTCACATTACCAATATAGAAAAACAAACAACTCAAAAATCTAATGATATGGGTTTAAATAAAATAAAATGTGTACTATTGGATTAGAATGTACTACATAATTTTAGATGTTTTAATTCACATCTATGTATGTTATTTGTTATTGTACTTATAAATTTTTGATAGATCATCTATGAATTTTGAATTTGGTTATTGTGAACAATTTGTTGGATGATGCTTTTTAGTTTATTGTTGTAATTGTTGTTTCCTAATCTTGACTATACTTAGTAGTATCTAAATGAAATCAATAATGTACGTTGTAACTGATCAAATGAGAAAGCATTGTACATCTACAAAATTAGAGGGTGACTATTTTGATGAAGCTTTTCATTTGTTGTAATTGTTACTTCCTAATATTCACTATAATAAATAACTTGTTTAAGAAATTAATAATGTATCATAATTTATCTAAAAAAATATATGTATCTTATTTATTATTAAAAAATTCAATTGTATTTAAATAAATAAACAACTTTAATAGAAACAAAAATGCACCCAAACATATTGGACACTTTAAAATGTTTGAGTACGAAAATAAACATGCACATGTCAAAACAAAAGCTAAAAAGATTAGAGCTAAGATATAGATGAGCTCATGAAATCTATCTAAAAATAGGGAAATGGATCATGTCATAAGAGGAAGGGAAAAAAGAAATTTATCATCATTTCATAAGACTTCTACAAAAATTGATTGGAGGATAGTTGTACAAAATAGTACCTATTAAATTAATTCACTAGTGAAACTTTTAATGGACTAAGATAATTAAATTAACTTTAAGATTTTACTACAACAAAGCTTATTTTCTTACTATTTTTTCTTCTTCGGTAGATCTAACATAAACAAAGGCCTAAACAAAAGAGAAATGGTTACCTTCTCTAGGAGAGATTCCTTGCGAGAGGGGTAAGACAACTGGGAACATATTCAAAAAAAAAATTATAGCTTCCAATGAGAGTTCTTGGTACTCATGCCCAAGTTCTGCTTGAAATTTCCACAAATCTTCAGCTGAAACCAGAGCAACAAAAAATCTATTTAGCCATCATAAAGTTAATAAAAAATTAGCATTATAGAAGTGTTGAAATTTAAATATCACATGATTAAAAAAATATTCACACTACATTTAATTGGACATCACATCAGTTTTCATTTGTGATATGCACATGAGGTAGCCTTTTACAATGAATTGAAGGACCCGATTTAGTTTCTCTTCAGGAAAATGTTCATTCAACTGCTTGATGTATTTTTCCAAGTTACACATGCATTTAAGTAGCTCTATACAATCACTTTTGTTGGAAGAAACTTTCTCAATTCATTCCAACACAAAACCTACAACTGAAAACGCTACTCCTACCCACTTAATCCGTGCTGCTTGATTTGTCACATCAATTACTAGTTTGCAAGTTTCATGATTAAGCTTTGGCATAATGTCCCTCTGCAGGCAAAAGAACTGTTAGATAGTGTCAAAATTGTAAATGTTATCTCCTATGACTAAAATTTATTTCTTAGTTAATACTTTCTTCCTAGTAATACTTTTTATATGGATTGGTCCACTGATCAAGAAGTTCAATAATAAAGAAATGAGTTGCGTCAATTAAAATCCTTTTTTTGAAAATAAAAATGAATACCTTGCACATATGATTATTAGATTGCTGCAATATCTTCTCTAGTAAACCACCAACAGAATTGATAGAAGAACCCACCTGATCTGTCTTGGCAAATTCTCTTCCCTAGTTTCAATGATTTACTATATCTATAAATATGTTATGAGAATATTGAATTTATTGAAGGGAAAATGGATTAATGCTTACCTAGTCAATGGCATTTAAGAGATGATCAATGAATGAAATCAACTCATCAATGTGGCTCGTCTCTTCCACCGCATCCATTTTACTGATAACAATTTGATAATCTTGTTGGGAAGGAGAGCATGAAAAAAAATAGGAAGTGTTCCCATTTTTCTCTTACTGAGCTAATGAAAGAGGGAAGCAGGTAAATGAAATTGAACAAGATATAAAATAGAATAGATTGCTTAGAATGTGTAGAGATGAGTCTGTTCCCGAGATTGATAGTCTTTTATAATGACTATAGATCTACAATATGAATATGAGTACATTCAGAAAGAAAAAGAAGATGGGAATACATTCTTCTTTTTGTACGCACAAGCTATAAAAGAAGGCACATGAGTATATTTCCACAATTGGTTAAGGAAAAATTTGTTAGGAAAAATACAAGTGTAGAAAATTGCAGAGAAGAACAAAGTCGTATAACACTCAGATTTACATGGAAAAACTTGGTAAAAATATACTAGTAAAAAACCACGAGAAAAATATCTTTTGTATTGATTCTCAGGAATTATAGAGTTACAACAACCTCAAATGAGTTATAGCTCCTTCTTGAAAAGGAGGGAAATAATACCTCTCAAATCTATTCTAGCCTTTAGCCTTCTTATTGAAAATGAGGGAAAGCTCCTCTATTTATATACAAATTTGAGAAACTTAATGCTATAAATAAGTTCTCAAATTTTCCACCTCTAACCCTTCTAATGCCACCACTATAGTGATATTATTAACTAAGCCTAAATGTGGTTCTCAATCATCTACAAGGTTGACACATATAGATTCTAACTCGATTCTACTATGAATCACTTAATAATTTACTAAGTTAACACAATATGAATCACTTAATAATTTACTAAGTCAACATAATATGACTCACTCAACTACATGTATGAGACATACAAGAGTAGATTCCTAATTGAAGACAACTTGTATGACACATACAAAAGCAGATTTCTAATTGACTTCACATTCCAACATTCTCCCACTTGAAGTCAAATTTTAGACTCATGAATAATTCCTCTATTGAAAGACCATTGCTAGTGCTACCCATCATCACATAATCTATAGACCAAGAGAAATTCTGCACCAAATGAACTTCTCTCTACCAATAGGTTTCGTCATAATATCTGCAGGGTTTACATTGGTGTGAATCTTAGCTAAAGAGATTTGTCCTCCTTCCACCACTTCATGAAAAAGGTGATATTGAATATCAATATGCTTGGTTCTAGAATGGTATGTTGAGTTCCATGCTAAGTGTAAAGCACTTTGACTATCACAATGTAGTACCATGTTACCTTGCTTCACTTGTAATTCACCAAAAAGTCTATAAAGCTAGATTGCCTCCTTGATAGCTTGTGTTGCTATCATATATCATGCCTTATTAGTAGAAAATTCCACCATTGTCTACAACTTTGACACCCAACTAACAATACCTCCAGCTAAAGAGAAAGCATAACCCATTGTAGAGTTTCTCTTATCTCTGTCTCCACCAAAATCTGCATCCACATTGGTGCAGGAGCACCCATAGGTTACCATAGGTTATCTTGAAGGTCATGCCTTGGGAAATTTGTTTAGGCCAACTTATCTATCTATTCATGTTCCTTTATATTTGTGCCTTAGTGGCATTTTTGATTAGGTGTTTATTTGATGAAGTTCATGTTGACCATTGCATAGGCTTAAGGGTTTTGCTCAAGTAAGGTCTAGGACCTTTTTGACCTTTTAGGAGTTTCTTTTCAAATTTTTGAAAAATAAAGCTCAATTGAAGCAACAAGCAGCCAAGGAGAGGTTAAGAGAGAGCTTAACTGATTTAGAGACCTTATTTAAGGGCACTCTCTTCATGGGAGAAAGTTTGGAAGCATTTAAATTATTTGGAGTTTTGAAATTCAAGAGACAATAGTTGTGATTTTGTGTGAATTTTTGGTTTTTTCTTTGAAGTAGTGCTTTAATGGATTGAATGTGACACTGTAGTTTGTGTAGGATGTAGTGTAAGTGTTATCCGAGAATTGTGTGGTAGTAATTAGCTTCTTAGTTCAGTTTCAAGCATTGTTTGTAGTTGGTTTGGGTTCTTACATAGTTGCTAGTCTGAACCAGACAGTTTGAGTAGAATGGAGTGTTAGCTCACATTCCCACCGTACACATTGTATGTCCCCTTGGGAATTGTGACTAGAATCCATGGTTGTACATATAGTAGGGTTAGGAGTCTTTGATAGCACCGGAGTCACCATGGGAGTCTTCTTATAGGCGAGCTAGGAAGTGCCCGGCTAGGGATGACAAGAAGTGTAGAGCACTTGATTTGCAGGGGTGTCCATTTCCTGAAAAGTCATGGTGTGGAGAGGGTAGGCATGAGTATTTCCAAGGAATAGAATGGAGGAGGAAGCTCCATCAATCCTTATGGTGAAAGGAACCTCTAACAGTTTGCAGGGAGGTTAGGAAAAGGATTTAAAAAAGGCCTAATTCTGCCTAATTATGGATCATGGTTTTGTACGAACAGTTGAGGGTTAAGACCCCTAAAATCCTTGAGAGGTGGGCATGTGGACCAGGAAACCCAAGGAAAGGTTGGGTGTTCTTTTGAAAATTTTGGAGAACAAACATGATTTCTCGGAGAAGGAGGCCTAATTGGGGCTCATAGGGCTAGTAGCCTTTTAGACCTAAATGAGGGTCTGGTGGAAGCGAATAGAAAATGGAGATAGGTGGACCCTCAAGAACCATAGTAGGATGGATTGAAGTCCTTGGAAACACCTCCACACCCCTGCAAAGCTAAGTTCTAGATTTTGGAGAATGTTAGCCTTTAGGGTGGATTAAGGGCTAAAGTGAGATTTGCAAAATTGCACCAAGGTTGACTTGGTAGGTAGAGCTATGACGGTAGTTGGGTTGGCAAGGAGAACCAGGGGATCCTAAACAAGAATAAGGTCCTATAGGTTGAAGTGGTGGAGTGAGAAACCATAGAGGTCTTCCAGGCAAGACCTAGAGTAGGAATTAGTGATTGATTCCTCCAACCTCCCTATTAGATTGGTATCAGAGCAGCAAAAGATTTGGGCTTGATTGTTGTATGTCTGAGCTTGAGTCTAGTGGTTCTAAAACCATGGTGACAAATATAGAGTTGGACAAGAAGTTCGAAGATCAAGAGTAGGACAATAGAAGATTGAGGGAAAGAATAGCTCAACTTGAGCAAGTAATGAATGATGTACAGACCAAGGTTGATGAAGTTAGTGATAAGTTGGAAGGAAGGGTACCTAAGAGTGAAGAGGTTGCAGAGGAAGACAAGATCCTTGAACCTGACCCTATTCAGCAAGAGGAGCCTTTCTTGAAGGCATTGAAAGCTATGAGTGGAAAAGCACTTGAAGGCATACCATTGTTTAGTGAAAAATTGGAAGTTGATATAGTCATGAATTGGATAGAGGGAATGGAAAACCATTTTTAGTGTGATGGAGTCACTGAACCACAGAAGGTGAAGGTGGTAAATTCAAGATTGAGAGGTTCTACCTTGACATGGTGGAAATTCATTCAGACAAAGAGGGAAAAGGAAGGAAAGAAGCCTATTTATACTTGGAAGGGAATGTTTGCCAAAGTGAGAGAAGCATACATGCTAGATGATTATGAGATTCAATTGCATAAGAAGAGACAAAGCTTGAGACAAAGAGACCAAGATGTGAATACCTATACTGAGGAGTTTCAAAAAATTTGTATGAGCTCTAATGTTTCAGAGGATGGAAGTCTTAAGGTGGCTAGGTATCTTAACGGTTTGAAGTGGAACATTCAAGAGGAAATGACTCTTCTAAGTCCCAAGATAGTACATCAATGTTACTAATTGGCTATAAAGATTGAAGAAAGAAGCAAGAGGAAACATGACCGGGATTCTAAGAGTAGAGGCAAAGGTAGAGATCAAAGAGGACATAGAGGTGGATACCAAGGTAGAGGGACTGAACAAAGAAATCAGCGAGAGTCTAAGCTTGAACAGAGCATGGAAGTGAAAAAATTTCTAGAGGAGGCTATGGAAGAGGTAGTTGACCTCAAGGAGGATCAAATAGAGGAAGAGGAGTAGGTAGAAGTAACTCATACTTTGCTAGTATGAAGTGTTATAATTGTGGTCAAGTAGGACATCCAGCTTATAGGTGCCCAGAGAAAGCATCTTCATCAAATACAAAAAAGAGAGTAGCATATGCTTAATAGGACTCCATGAGTATCAAGTCACCAGAGGTTAGTCACATTGAATCAAAAATGGGGGAGAACCTGATGTTTAGAAGAGTTCTAATCAGAAAACCAGTCAAAGAGGAGCCAAAGCAAAGGAGAGCCTTATTCAGGATAAGATGCAAAGTACTTGGAAAGGTGTGCAAGGTTATAGTGGATTCAGTGTCAATTGATGATATCATCTCAGAGGAGGCAGTGAGGAAGTTGAAGTTGGAGAAAGTAGCCCACACTAACCCTTACAAGGTGACATGGTTAAATAAAGGGCAGAGCGTTCTTGTGAATGAGCAGACAATGGAGTTCTCCATTGGAGGGTACAAAGACAAGTTGATTTGTGATGTGTTTCCCATGGATGCATGCCATATTCTATTGGGTAGGCCATGGAAGTATGATAGAGAAGCCATCTATGATGGAAAGGAGAACACTATCTCATTCAAGAAGGATGGAAAGAAATTCAAACTGCAATCACTGTCAGATGAGGAAGAATGACAGTCAAAGACCCCTAATGTCTTGTTTTGTAGTGGTAAGGAGTTTATCAACACTCTACAACAAGGAGGGGAAGGATATGTGGTCATGGTGCAACCCAAGGAAGAAGATAAGACCAAGAAGACAGTCATACCAAGAGTAGTCCAAAAGTTGCTTGAATAGTTCAAGGACATAGTTAGTGATGGAACACTAGCAACCTTACCTCCAAAGAGAGCCATCAGTCATCAAATTGACTTCATACTAGGGGCTTCATTGCCAAACAAAGCAGCTTACAAGCTCACCCCAGATCATAATCTAGAAGTAGCTAGGAAAGTGCAAGAGATGTTAGACCAAGGACTAATTAGGAAGAGCATCAGTCCGTGTGTAGTACTAGTGGTCTTAGAAACCAAGAAAGGTGGTAAGTGGAGACTATGCACTGATTCTAGGGCTATAAATAGAATTACAATCAGGTATAGGTTCCCTATTCTTAGGATTGAGGATTTGATGGACTGTCTTGGAGGAGCTCAGTACTTCACCAAGTTGGATCTCAAAAGTGGATACCATCAGATCAAAATTAAAGATGGGGATGAGTGGAAGACAACCTTTAAGACAATTGATGGGTTGTATGAGTGGAGAGCTATGCCATTTGGCCTCTCAAATGCCCCTAGCACATTCATGAGGCTCATGAATGAAGTACTCAAGGACTTCACAGGGATATTTGTGGTGGTATATCTATATTTGAGGCATGTGGAGTTGGTTCTTAAAAGATTGCAGGAAGAGAGGTTAGCCATCAACCTAGAGAAGTGTGAGTTCTTCAAACAAGAGCTTGTGTATTTGGGGTTTGTGGTATCCGAAGGATCATTGAAGATGGATCCAAGCAAGGTGGAAGCTATCCTAAATTGGCCTACACCAACCACTGGGACAGAGGTAAAGGGTTTTCATGGGTTAGCTCAATTTTATAGGAACTTTAGAAGGGTTTTGAGAAATTGAAACAAGAAGTGGTAACTCAACCCATCCTTTTGTTACCTAGTTTTGATAAGTTATTTACTATGGAATGTGATGCCAATGGAACTGCAGTAGGAGTACGAAGCCAAGAAGGCAGGCCTATAGCTTTCTTTAGTGAAAAGCTCAATGAAGCTAAGAAGAACTATTCTACCTATGACCTAGAACTATATGCTCTAGTATAGTCACTTAGGAAGTGGAGGCATTATCTCCTACCTAAAGATTTTGTTGTGTTTACTGATAACCAGGCACTTAGCTATATCAACACACAAGAGAAGTTGAGAAATAGACATTTGAAATGGATGGAATACATCCAAGCCTTCACCTTTACCATCAAGTACAATAAGGGACAGTTGAACAAGGTGGCAGATGCACTAAGTAGGAGATTGTTGAAAATGCAAGAGATACAAATAAAGAGCATTGGAATAGAGAGCTTCAAGGATCTCTATGGGGAAGATGAAGACTTCTCGTAGGCATACAAGGTATGTTCTGATTTTGAGAATCACTTTCATAATCAATTCTTAGAGTATACATTGCAGAGTGGACTTTTGTTCAAGGGGAATAAGTTATGTGTTCCAATAGGTTCAATGAGAGAAAATCTCATCCATGAGGAGCACAATGGTAGTATTAGTGGTCATTTTGGTATCAACAAAACAATGGAACTAGTGCAGAGGTTCTATTATTGGCCCAAGTTGCCAAGGGATGTCAGAAGATATGTGGAGCAGTGTGTAGTGTGTATGAAAGCCAAAGGGGCATCTAGCAATGCAGGTTTGTATCAAACCCTACCCATTCCTAACTGACCATGGGAATGCATTAGCATGGACTTTGTGGTAGGACTCCCTAAGACTAAGACAGGGTTTGATAGTGTGTATGTGGTGGTAGATAGGTTCATTAAGATGAGTCACTTTGTTCCTTGCAAGACCACCCATGATGCTAGCTATATTGCTCATCTTTTCTTCAAAGAGATTGTGAGAATCCATGGATTGCCATTGAGCATTGTCTTAGATAGGGATGTGAAGTTCATGAGTCATTTTTGGAAGACATTATGGAGTAGATTGGGTACTAATTTGTTTTTTGGATCAGCCTACCATCCTCAAACTGATGGGAAAAATGAGGTGATTAATAGAGTGTTAGGTAACCTTCTAATATTCCTAACCAAGGAGTATGGATAGACATGGGACATGGTCATATCACAAGCTGAATATGCCTACAATGACAGTGTGAACCAGACCAGAGGCAAAAGTCCTTTTGAAGTAGTGTATGGAATGTACCCAAGAGGTGTGTGTGAACTTATAGATTTAGGAGCTATGGATCATAGGAGTGGCCATGCTGAGGATTTCTCTCAGACCATGCAGGAGATTCAAGAGCAAGTGAAAAAGGCAATTACAAAGGCTACTCACAAGCTAAAAGCTCAGGTGGATATGTCTAGGAAGGATCTACAATTTGCAGTAGGGGACTATGTCATGGTCCATCTCAACAAATCTAGGTTGTAGAAAGGAACATCAACCAAGTTATAGATGAAGAGAGTGGGACCATGTAAGGTGTTAGCTAAATATGGAAATAATGCTTACAAGGTGGAGCTACCTACAAACTTAGGCATTTCACCAGTGTTTAATGTGGCTGATCTGATAAAGTATAAAAGGACCAGTCACTGACATGGATCAAAACAATATGGATGTCTTGAAGGATGTGAGTAACATAACCTTACCTCCTAGAGAAAAGCTACAAGTAGAGAGGATCTTGGAATCCAGGGTGAAGAAGTTTACCCAGCATAAGGAATACATGGAACATCTCATCCAATGGAAAGGCCAACCAAACTCAGAGGATACATGGGTGGATGAAGCTTAGTTCAAGAAGCAGGCTATTGATTTATCTTTGATCTCTCCCCACATTCCTTAGTGTTTGTGTAGAGGGGGAGAATGGTGTAGGAGCACCCATAGGTTACCATAGGTTATCTTGAAGGTCATGCCTTGGGAAATTTGTTTAGGCCAACTTATCTATCTATTCATGTTCATTTATATTTGTGCCTTAGTGGAATTTTTTATTAGGTGTTGATTTGGTGAAGTTCATGTTGACCATTGCATAGGCTTAAGGGTTTTGCTCAAGTAAGGTTTAGGACCTTTTTGACCTTTTAGGAGTGTCTTTTCAAATTTTTGAAAAATAAAGCTTAATTGAAGCCACAAGCAGCCAAGGAGAGGTTAAGAGAGAGATTAACTAATTTAGAGACCTTATTTAAGGGTACTCTCGACATGGGAGAAAGGTTGGAAGCATTTGAATTATTTGGAATTTTGAAATTCAAGAGAGAACAGTTGTGATTTTGTGTGAATTTTTGGTTTTTGCTTTGAAGTAGTGCTTTAATGGATTGAATGTGACATTGTAGTTTGTGTACAATGTAGTGTAAGTGTTATCCGAGAATTGTGTGGTAGTAATTAGCTTCTTAGTTCAGTTTCAAGAATTGTTTGTAGTTGGTTTGGGTTCTTACACAGTTGCTGGTCTGAACTAGATAGAGTAGAATGGAGTGTTAGCTCACATTCCCACCGTACACATTGTACGACCCCTTGGGAATTGTGACTAGACTCCATGGTTGTACATACAGTAGGGTTAGGAGTCTTTGATAGCACCAGAGTCATTGTGGGAGTCTTCTTCTAGGCGAGCCAAGAAGTGTCTAGCTAGGGAAGACAAGAAGTGCAGAGCATTTGATTTGCAGGGGTGTCCATTTCCTGAAAAGTCACGATGTGGAGAGGGCAGGCATGAGTCTTGCCAAGGCATAGAATGGAGGAGGAAGCTCCATCAATCCTTCTGGTGAAAGGAACCTCTAATAGTTTGCAGGGAGGTCAGGAAAAGGGTTTAAAAAAGGCCTAATTTTGCATAATTGTGGATCAGGGTTTTGTACGGACAGTTGAGGGTAAAGACCCCTAAAATCCTTGAGAGGTGGGCATGTGGACTAGGAAACCCAAGGAAAGGTTGGGTGTTCTTTTTAAAACCTTGGAGAACAGACCTGATTTCTCGGAGAAGAAGGCCTAATTGGGGCTCATAGGGCTAGTAGCCTTTTAGACCTAAATGAGGGTTTGGTGGAAGCGACTAGAAAATGGAGATAGGTGGACCCTTAAGAACCATAGTAGGATGGATTGACGTCCTTGGAAACACCTCCACACCCCTGCAAAGCTAGGTTCTAGATTTTGGAGAATGTTAGCCTTTAGGGTGGATTAAGGGCTAAAGTGAAATTTGCAAAATTGCACCAAGGTTGACTTGGTAGGTAGAGCTATGATGGTAGTTGGTTTGGCAAGGAGAACCAGGGGATTCTAAACAAGAATAAGGTCCTATAGGTTGAAGTGGTGGAGTGAGACACCATAGAGGTCTTCCAGGCAAGACCTAGAGTAGGAATTAGTGATTGATTCCTCCAACCTCCCTATCACACATACCCATTAATGTGAAGACTACTTCCACTGTAACAAATAACAACATCTGAAGTGCCTCTCAAATATCTGAGAATCCACTTCATAGTTGTTGAATGATTAGTGCTAGGATTTTCAATGTACCTACTAACAACTCCCACTGCTTGTGCAATTTTTAGTCTAGTGCACACCGTGGAAAACATAAGGCTTCCAATTATTGATGAGTACGGTACATGAGATATCAGTGTCTTCTTTGATTCTATCATAGGGCAATGTTTTGAAGACAATTTAACATGAATAGGAAATGGATTACTAACTAGTTGTGCATTCTACATATTGAAGCACTGCAAAACCTTCTCCACATAATTTTTCTGTGACAACCATAATTTGCTATTATTTTTGTCTCTATGTATCCTCATCCCAAGAATCTAATTTGCACTACTTAAGTCCTTCATCTAAAACTCCCTAGCAAGATGAGTTTTCAAATGGATGATTTTAGACATGCTGGGACCTGCTACCAACATATCATCAACATACACTAGTAGAATAATAAAAATTCCATCATCATACCTTTGAACATAGGCATAATGATTAGCCTCACATCTACTAAAACCTAAAATCATCATGAAGGAATCAAATTGCTTGTACCAACACCTTGGCATCTGTTTCAAACCATACAATGATTTTCTCAACCTACAAACAAGATTCTCCTTGCCTCTTTCCTCAAAACCTTTTGGTTGCTACATATAAATCTCCTCAAAGAGATCACCATGTAGGAAAGTTGTTTTAACATCTAACTATTCTAACTCCAAATAAAGACTAGCAACAAGAGTTAAAAAAACTCTAACAATACTTAATCATACAATAGGTGAATTTTTTTCATCAAAATCAATACCAGACTTCTCTGCATACCCCTTTTCCACCAACCAAGCTTTGTATCTCTCCAAATTTTCATTTATATCCCTCTTCAATTTGAAGACCCACTTGTTCCCAATAGCTTTTCTCCCCTTAGGCAATGGCACAAGCTCCCATGTCTTGTTCTTATGTAGAGCTTTCATCTCCTCTTCCATAGAAACTCTCCATTTGCTTGCACATTCAACTTCACAAGCCTCTTGATATGAACTAGGTTCACCAACATTAGTTAGTAATGCATAAGAAAAATTACAAGTAAGAGAGTACTTTACATGTGGTTTGATTACTCTACTAGATCTCCTTAAAATAGGCGATGATTCACCCCGTGGCTCAACTGGTTGTTGTTCTTCTAGTTGATCTTCATCTAGTTGCTCTTCATCAAGAATATCTAGATAATCATCACATTTTTCCACCTCTATTTGAATAACTTACATACTTTGTTGTTCTTCACCTCTTTGTATTGATTTTTTACTAAAATAAACATCTTGTCTAACAATAATCTTGTGGGAAACAATATCCCACAATCTGTACCCCTTTGTACCTTCTACATAGCCAAGAAAAATACATCTTGTGGACTTCTTGTCCAACTTATTTCTATTCTCTTTAGGAATATGTACATAAGCATCAGAACCAAAAATACGGAGAAATGAATAATCAATTGGTTTACTTTTCCATATCTATTCAGGAATTTTATTATCAAAAGCAATAGTGGGAGATCTATTAATCAAAAAATAAGCCGTATTTATAGCCTCACCCCAATTTTTTTTCTCCAAACTAGCAGTGCTCAACATGCATCTGGCTTGCTCCATAATTGTACAGTTCATGCGTTTATCAACACCATTTTGTTGTGGTGTCCTCACAATTGTCAATTGATTTGAAATGCAATGCTCACTACAAAACTGGTTAAATTCTGCTGAACAAAACTCCCCTTCATTATCAGTTCTGAAACATTTTATTATCTTACCTTTCTGATTCTTTACCAGAGCCCTAAACCTCTTGAAACAAGAAAACACTTCAGATTTATTCTTGAGAAGATAAATCCATACCTTATAGGAATAATCATCTATAAATGAAACAAAATATGATGAACCTCCAATAGATGTTACAAGAGCTTCCCAAGTATCTAAATTAATTAAATCTAAGACATCTTTGCTTCTGGTAGTACTTCTATAAGAAATCGGTCTATTTTGTTTCCCAAATAAATAATGTTCACAAAAGCTCAAATCTTTAGATTTTGCACCTGGGAGAAGATTTCTATCTATAGTACCTTGAGACCTTGTTCACTCATTTGGCCTAGCCTTTGATGTCAGGTTGATAATGAGTCCATCTTTGCATCAAATACCGCAACAACCTCTCCAATGTCAGTTTGTCCAACCAACCTATACAGATTTCTAACTTTTCTCCCTTTAGCACAACCAAAACTCCCTTTATTACCTTGAGACAACTATTTTCACAACTGAATCAATAACCTTGTTAATCAAACACTCCAAGTGAAAGTAAATTTTTATTTAAACTAGGTACATTCCTAACATGCTAAATAGTTCTAACTACTCCATCAAACATCTTGATTCTTACCTCTCCTTCACCAATAGCTTCACATGGGTTGTCATTTCCCATGTAAACCATACCACCAACACAAGATCGATAACTAGAAAACCAGTCTCTATGTGGTGTTATATGAAAGGAAGCACTAGAGTCAAGAATCCAAACATGAATTAAAGAGCTTCTTAGATTAGCAGTTAATACCTCTCCATCTTCCAATGGTGTCTGAACTTCAATAGTGTTTTCCTTAGATGTTGGTGTACTAGGATTCTCCTTGGTTGCTTTTGGCAACCTACGATCCTTCTTGACATACCCATTTTTGCCATAGTTGCAAAACTTTACATTTTTCCGCTCCTTGGATTTAGACTTGATTTATTTACACTCAATATTTTCTCTTTCCTGAGTTCCACCTCTTGCAAAAAGGGCTTCATTTGAACATGATCCTTGAGATGTCTTCTGTCTTGAATCTTCAAAGATTAAAATAGCCACCACATCTTCAAAGACCAACTTCCCACTCGGTGCAGAATTACTGAGAGCCATAACCACTGGATGCTAACTATCTGGCAAGGAGCATAGTAATACTTTTGCCTTATCTTCTTCATCAATTTTCACACCCACTGAAGCCAACTTGTTTGTTAGTTTGTTGAAATCATTGAGATTATCCATGATAGATGAATTGTCACACATCCTCAATTTATACAACTATCTTTGTAGCAAAATTTTGTTTGCCAATGACTTTGTCTCATATAGCTTTGCAAGCTTATTCCACAAGTCATGAGCAGATTTCTCTTCTGCAACATTGAAACTGAATCTGCTAGAGATAATTGGATTGTTTCTGTAGCCATGCTATCCATGGTATTACAATCTAACATGATCATATTTGTAGGTTTAGATGCTAATACTTTAAGAGCTCTATCACATCCATCCTTCACCAGCAAAGCTTGAATCTTAAGCCGCCATAGAGAAAAATTAGAACCATCGAACTTATGCACCTCAAATATGGTAACAGTAGTTCTTGCCATTGCTCACCTCTCAAATTAAACAACTTCTATACAAATAACCTATGCTCTGATACCAATTGTTAGGAAAAATACAAGAGTAGAAAATTGCAGAGAAGAACAAAGTCGCATAACACTCAGATTTACGTGGAAAAACCTGGTAAAAATATACCAGTAAAAAATAATGGGAAAAATATCTTTCATATTGATTCTCAGGAATTATAGAGTTACAACAACCTCAAATGAGTTCTAGTCCCTTTTTGAAAAGGAGGGAAATAATACCTCTCAAATCTATTGTATCCTTTAACTTTCTTATTACAAATGAGGGAAAGCTCCTCTATTTATATACAAATTTTAGAAACTTAATGCTATAATTAAGTTCTCAAATTTTCCACCTCTAACCCTTCCAATGCCAACACTAATTGACTAAGCCTAAATGTGGCTCTCAATCATCTACAAGGTTGACACATATAGAATGCAACTTGATTCTACTATGAATCACTTAATAACTTACTAAGTGACTCACTTAATACTTTACTAAGTCAACACAATATGACTCACTCGACTACATGTATGGGACATACAGGAGCAAAGTCCTAATTGAAGACAACTTGTATGACACATACAAAAGTAGAGTCGCAATTGACTTCACATTCCAACAAAAGCAGCTAGAGTCTTTGCACTTCAACTATTAATTTGGAATATAAAAATCAGTACAGTCAAAAAAGAAAATAAGATGGGAATTTATTCATTTCTTGTTGTGCCCTCAAGCTGTAAAGGAAGGCCCAAGAACAGCTTTCTTCAACTAGCTGAGGAAAAGCAGCGACAGTCTTTTGTGGCGGGGTAACGGTAATAATTAGTCCAAGAAAAATGGAGGAAAATAAGCATATATTTTCATGGAAGACTGACGTTGAGATTTTAGTTCCATACCATTTATCTAAATAATTGAAATATATTTAGTTTTGCAAATTCCAACAGTATTAATAAATTGTAATTTATCTTTTCCCTTTTATATGGCAACTGACACGTACCATACATGATGGTTTAAAGTATTTTATTATAGAATAAGATTTATTTACACCCCCACATCAAATCTCCTTTTAAAAGGAAGGTATATTTCAAGACACGGAGAATAATTAAATAATCTTGCGTGCCCTACCAAATGAGTATATCGGGATAAAAGTCATTATTACTTTCCAATGCTATTTGTGAGGGTAAAAATTATGAACAATTTTTTCTCATATATTTTTTTATTTTTATCTGTGAGGGTAAATAATATGATTATAGCATTTTTTTATATATAGACTTTTTAAATTTTAGATTTGATTTTTAAATAATTTATTTCTATTTTAAGTAAAATTAGTATATATATCTTAAACATAATTTATATAAAATATATAATATATATCTTATTATTAGTATATTATTATTGTATTATATTACATTATTTTAATTTTATTATATTATTATTATATTATGATTATATTATTATTATAGTCATATATATTCTTATTATTATTATGGTATTATATTAATTTTTTGAAAAACTATTCTTATTATTATTATAAAGTTTCATAGAGTCATCTTTTCATCTATGTTTAGTATTAGTGGTATGTATGATTATAGATTACATTTGAGCATTTTCTCTCCTTTTTGGATTGTGACAAAGGCAGACTATGTCTAATGGATATATTCATGATGATACTTTATCTTGTGTGATATGGGGCCATCTTAGAGCAATACAATGGCCATTGTAACTATTAAATTTAGACAAGTATTTTTGGGGCTTTAGGACCAATGCATTAACAAATCATGCATAAGAGAAGAAAATAACTCAAGGGAAATGATGCGAATAGGGTGCAATAAAGGTTATGCATGAAAGGTGCTAAGGACAAAGAAGGGATGTGAGTGGAGTGCGTGCTTAATCAAGCCTTGCACATTGGGGAAAAAATGTGCAAAAATTGAAGAGGACAACTATGCGTGGAGGAACTCTCTAGTGCAAAGGATAAAGGTATACAAAGGGATGCACAATGAGAGAGGAGGAGAGTACAATAAATAAACACATACTATATGTGGTATTGAGCCATGAAGTAGCCAAATGAGTTGCAATTATTAGGGATCAAATTGCCTTTAGGATTTGATGGAAGAGGAAGGGTGAAAAGGATAATATAGTTGGTAACCACATTAGCTAAGATAATACTTATAGGTTGTGGATGGATAAGAAGACAATAAGAGAATATAAAGGAAAGGAGGTGGAACTTTAAAATTCCTCATAGTTATTTATTGTGGATGAAGCCATAAAAGGGGAGCTTTTAGAGAGGAGATTCTTTGGAGAGTAACCCTTCCAAGGATAATTGCTACAACTTGTAGAAGCATTGAGAGAGAAAAGAGTCAAGTCTTATGGTAGCTTACAAAAAGGTAAACTAGGAGAAGAAAAGAAAAGCCACTTGCAAGTTGAGTTGTAGTTAGGCTAAGCTAAGTGATTGATTGGTATAAAAAACCATAGTTTAATATAACAAACCCATTATAAAATATAACAAACCATAGTTTAATGAAATAAGATAATATTTTATTTTCATATGTCTCATGTCTCAGTTTCAATGTGCTTGTAACTATGTGTGTCTATATGTCTAGGTTGTATTTTCATGCACCTCTTAGTTGATACCCTTAGTAATGACTTCCTTAATTTCTATCAAAGCTTAGGTTAAAATTTTAGGATCAAACACATTAAGAAAGAAGGTAATATAGGATTCTAATTGGAAGCCTACATGATGATGTTGGGAGTGGTAATTGATCCATGTGATCAAATGCTAAATTAGATGATCCAATGGCTTGTTTATGCTCATATAATAATTCAAGCCATTATCACATGTTGTTGCATAGCTTGATGTTTTGGGCCCATGCTACTAGTACCTATAATCATGGAATGCAAGATATAGTACCTATTTAGACAATCTAAATGATCCTACACATTTAATAGGTGATATCTCCTTATTTCAAATTTGGATTGCATTGATCATTCATCTCATAGAGATGGAAAAGCCTCACACCTCCCATAAACTCCTTGCCTTGTTGTTTAGATTAAATTACTCTCATTACTTAATCACAAGAACTTAGTCCTAGTCATCCACCACTATAAAATATTTATATTTGAATTCCAAGGCAATAATGAACTTAGCCACAAATGTTGAGCTCAATGTCCTTCACATCCATAGAGGCTAGAATAATTTTGGAAGAATCCTAGACTTTCCATGGGAACTGCTGTACCAATAGACCCATTTCTTATTTAAATAATATATTATATTGGTTTCATTTGTTGTAATAAATTTCAAAAATGAGCTCCATGTTTTTCAAAAGGTCTAGATGAGATGTCATGCAAGTTTTCTAATATATAAATAATGGAGTCTCCTTCAAAAAATTAGAAAGAAAATACCCTTGTTATAGAACTTGTGTTAATTTTGAATCATATAATCCCGATGACTTAGCTTAAATTTAATTTTATGGGAAATTTGGTAAAAGAGACCATTGGAAACATATTAAATTTTAGGGCTACAATGGTTGTATGGGCTTAGAACTAAAATTTGAGCATTGATAGAAGCATCTAGGGGAACTGGTATTTTACCACAAATTCCTTGGGCACTATTTTCATCATGGAATTGGGTGTTCATACATTAGTGAGAGGCTCAAGATGAGATATTAGTTCATTTTTCTAGTTTTCAATTATCTATGAGTGGTAGAAGGGATATAAAATGGTTTAAATTATTCCTAAATAAGAATAATGGAACAAACACTAAAAAAAGAGCAAGAATATGTTTAATATTGTAAAGTATACAAATTTTGACCTATAAAAACCATAAATGTCACCTTCCAACAATTATTCACATAAAGATATACTATCATCATTTAGTGTAACATAATGATGTATCCATTCTTGTGGGTCTAACATACGTAATACCACACACAACACTCAATTCTTATAGTGGACTAGAATCCACAATATCCTTCTCCCTAATTTTTATGAGGCCTTCTCTATATTTGGAGGGTTAGGGAAAATCCACATTGCTCCCCATCAATTCTCTTCTCATGTATCTAGTTCCTGTGTTAGGTTTGTGGCTATTCTCCTCTTGAGAAAATAAAACTTGTGGTTCCTCTCACACCTCATTATGAAATAACCTTTTCCTTTGAACATCTTTCCTTTCAATCTATGTGGGTGTTTTTTCTCTCCTTCTCTAATTTTAACTTTATGCATTCCAAGTCTTCATGCCTCCAACTCTCACAAAATTTCTAGTTTTTCTTAAGTGAAAAACCTAATCTAGGATTTTAATGACCGTTTTCTCTAACTCTCACAATTTTTCCATGCCTTTATGTTTTCTCCACTCCTAGATATCATGCCACTCTTATCTTGTGCTATTGCAAAATATCCTTAGCACAAACTCACACTTCACTTCCAATAATAACTCCAATAGTTTATTTGGGTTTTTCCTTCCAAAGAGTGCAAGTGTCTTTGTGCCACCTTTCTCCTTGAGTTCCATTCTCTCCTCTTATTCTAGTTCCTTTTGTAACACATCCATTTTTTACCTTTAACCTTGCTAATATTTCTTTGACTTGTGCCACCACCTTCACTCCTTATTCTATACCCATCCTTCCCTTGACAAATAATAAGCTAATTACACACCTTCTACCTAGTTACCCATTGTTGGAAGTTTCATATGTAAGCTTCTTCATCCTACAACCTTTCCTTTAAACATTAAAGGTCAATCTTATACCTCATCTAGCTTACAACCCACTTCCATATCCACATAACTCTAGTATATGTCTAATTTTTATTCTCCTTACATGAATCAATAATTGAAAGTCCCTTATTTTTGTGCAATTATAGATCATACAATAGTATATATTGTCAATGTAACTAATTCTAGTATGAAATCACTACTAGTCTCTTGATAAGGGTTCATATAGCATAGGGAAATACCCAAAATTTTACCTACAATATCAACATTTATTTGGCATCTAAATGGATTTATCTTATCCTTTAATTTAAGGATCTAGGAGGATGGGTTATAATACCATTCAAAAGAAATAATAATCTTATATCTATGTTGGTTGGTAGGGATGAGGCACCTTGTGAAGATAAAGGTTCATGTTTGATAAATTTTTCTATCTATAGCATCTAATATGAATATCTAAGTTGAATTATAATGTTGATGACTAACCCTAAACCCTAGACCATAAACATGGTTAGTGTGTAAACTAACCCTAAATGTTAAACAAATCTAGTGATGTAAACAAACCTTAAACCCTAAACATGGTTAGTGTAGTGTCCTTTAATTAGCTTAATGACTAGGAACATGAATTCCTCTACTCAGGGATTGAACATCACAACTGACGGTCATAACCTACTAAATAACCTCATTTAATCATCAACCTAGGGACATAAACTTGAAATGGGTCAGCACAATATATGCACTAATCAACTTTCTCAGACATGCATAACTTCATAAAGATTCTTATACTAGAAGTTGATTTACTGGAAATAACTTTATTGGATAAACTTGCTTGGAAAAGAAAACTGAAAGACAAAACTATTCTGCATCTAGTGGCTACAGGAACAATTGACAGCTTTGTGTTTCTGCCAGCTGTAAGAACAATCACATTAACCTCTATGAAAGGAAGTGCAACTATTATAACTTGCATAATGAAAAGATGGAAAACTCCCTAAGTGGGCCCCCTTAGGTAGTGCCAAAGGTAAACAACAAATTAGACTGCAAACTTCATAAACACTTTATTGATTCAAGATAGACAAGTACATAGCTCACAATCTTTAACTATATTTATGAAAACTGAAAATGTGTTACAACAACAATCTTCCAGCCCTTTCTCTGAAGGAGATTGGGCTATTTATTGAAATTGAATCTAATGACTAACTAACCCTTCCCTTATGGGAAGTCTTTATTACATCATAACTAACTAAGTGAAGAGGTGGATGAAGAAGAAAGAACTAAGTCAAATCAGTTCTGAAGTTTTAAAGTGCCACCATCCTAGATTCATGCGCCACCAAGACACCTGGGCTAGATTTCAGGAACACTCTCCCTGCATGGCAGATGACTTGAAGCGGCCTCCTTATTCTTTGCTGCTGAACTAGTCTTCATTGATTTAGTCTTTTAGCCTTCAATTGGAAATTGAATTCCTTCCTCAAACATGGTACCTGCAAAATATCTTAATAGTTATTCTTGCGGTAGAAAGTTAGCTAAACACATTCAACCTTTAAGATGATCCATCACCTCATTTATACATTATTTCAAACATGGCTATAGGAGGTTCAATAGTAGAGGCTGCAGGAAAGGTTTTTCATCACACAAAGTCATAAGGCATTCATCAAACTAATAAAACATTTCAAGGTAATAATCATGGAAAGACTTATCATAATATACTTATTATATTAAGCATAAAAAGTTCATGTCTTGTCCCATAATCAACACTAAATGTTTGTCTTAGCATAATGAAAAGCATAAAAGTGTTTTTAAAATCATAATCTAAATGTGCCAAAAACTTGGCTCATCATTCCCCTCAACCATCTACTTGCTGGGCCCTTCAATAAGTCTAGCATTTCTTCTTCGAGAAGATTCTCTCAGATTAGCATCATGTTGTTGTCCACATTCTCCATGCTGGAAACTCCAGAAGTGAGCTAGCATTTCCTCCAGCCTCTGCCATCTACTATCCTCAGAGCTCCTATTATAAGTGTTATTGTCCCCCTGCATGGCTAGTAATGGCCATAGGAGAATAGGTGGTTGCATAACTAAGGGCAACCAATTCTCCCTTTTTGTCCTTGCATTCATCATGTATCTTTTTTCCCTCCTGGTGGCTCCATACAGGGTGTTGGGGGTGTGCAGTTCTTCCCTTTCTAACTAAAATGGTAGATTTTCCCATCTTGTTTGAATGTGCTGGGTTGCAGCATTAAGATCATTGTTTATAATATGGGAATACTAAGAAAATACCTCTTGTCTCAAAGGATCAATTAGTGGCCTAGCTCTTTCATCTCTCCATAAATTCTTCCAATCAAAGTAAATACCCATCCCATTCTTAGATTCATTCCTCACAAATAATGGCATATTGACCTCATGGTGCTTGTGGCTATCAAATTGGCCCCCCCTTCTTATCTCATTTGTGATCTAGGAGATCAGAGCGCCAATGTGAATAGATCACCAACATAGCATAAGGGATTCCATTCCTTATCCTGGGGTACATCCAAACTGTGCAAATAAAATTCACACAGGAGGTTCTTGATGTGCTGTGGTGAATCTCTATATGCATCATAAAATTCTTCTGGGGTATCTAAGGAAGGGTTTTTACCTTTCCATATTCTGATCAATTTGAATTTCAGATACAACTCCTTGAGGTACATTGCATAAACAGGTGAGGGTGCTCGACTACCTGGTTAAGAGTGTTGGTTAAATTAGCAATTTCTAGATTATTGTTTTGGATTATCCTCTGTAATCTCTCAATTTCAAGCTCAGAAGTAGTCCGTTGATGCTGGAGTTCTGCAAAACATGTCATTCTTGCAGCAAAGTTTGTGACACGGAGCAGAGGCCTATAATTATAATTTTTTGCAGGTGACTTTTAGATTTCTTCAGGTACACCCACATTTTCTTGTTCTGCTTCTTCAATTATCTCTATATCATTTGATTGTCTAGAGTTTTCCTATTCTAAATTATCTTTCTGTTGCCAGTCTTCCCATTCTTCCTGAATAACAGGCATTTCATTAGTCATATCAATGCTTTCACCTTCTTCTTCTAAAGGAATCACAGTTGTTACTTCCTCCTCAATACATCCCACTTCTTCCTGCAGTTGTTTTGCCATCCCTTCCTCTAGGAAATAGCTCACTGGCCTGAGGCAACCTTGTTATTTCTGCAATTTTGTCTACCGATGCATTTATTGTTATTCCCCTGACTTTTTCCTTTCCTTCATGGAATGTCCTCATGAACTCTTCTGCAATGCTCACATCAAATTTATCGAGCTTCACGAAATAATTAAGCCACCCGTATTGTCTAAATGGTAGCACATGCAGTATATCCTGCAACAGGACGTTATGATCTGTCGGCTCATGTTGAATTAGCTGACCTCCCATCTCACCTAATTTTCTGCAGCTCAATGCTTCATGTGCGAATTCAACCTGACTTTTTCAATTCCTACAAACCAACTTCTCTGCACTCTATCTCCCCTACACCAAAAATTTTGAACCTCTCTTCAAAAGATGCACAAAAATAAGAAAATAAATTTGAACATCTTAACTTATGCTGCAGATGGAAAGAAAAGAGTAATCATGTAGGAGTGAAAGACATTCTTAGTCATTATTGCAGGAAGTAATGGTTTTCTGTTCATAAATTACATTTTTTCAAAAATTCAGAGCTTAGGCCGAAAAGATAGTGACAGTTGATGTGACAAGGCTTTGTGGCGGCAGAAACAATGACATGGCTCATAGTTTAAAAATAGAAAAACGTGCTCAATTGTGTGGAAAAAAACTGTAGGATATTGCAGCCGTATAGGAAATTAGTTTTCATTAATTAATACCTATTTAAATGTAATGAATGAAACAATTAATCAATATTTAAGTGAAGTAGAGCTTACTTGGAATGATCCACCGTGATTACTTGATGTGACTCCTTTTCTTCATTGTAAAATGTGATCTTGAGAAACGTGGATGGTACGGTGAATGATAGGTGGATGAGGTGGTAGAAAGAGAGAGTGTACGGATTGCAGATGGGATGATTGGATGGAATGGGGATCTTTGTAGATAATCCCTTTATTATGATATTTTTATACAATTTCATGCATGGCCTAGGGAATTGGGTCGAGACTCAATTCCTTCGGCTGCAGGATCAATAGCTTCCTGCCCAAATTTGAACTGTTTCAAAAATTCTTCCTTGTCAATGGGTTTGGAGTAGAGCTTTAGACGATTCCTATTGACCAATAACTTAAACCTGACCTCATCAATGGTCCTCAACTGTACAACACCATTGTCAAATACCTCTTCTATTTCATATGGGCCCAACCATATAGTCTACAATTTTCCTTGATTGTCCTTATACCCCGAGTCATAAAGCAGAGCCCAATCTCCTGATTTAAATTTCTTCTCCTTGATATATTTATCATGCCACCTTATTCGATGGCTCTGCATCATCTCAATATGCTGCAGGGAATTCTTTCTGAGCTCATCCAAGGCATTGAGCTGCATGAATCTTTCCTTTTGTGCAGTTGTTAGGTCCATGTTCATTTCCAAAGCTGTTTTGAGAGTTCTATGTTCAAACTCTATTGGCATCATAACTGTTTTACCATACACCATTTCAAAAGGTGTATATCCTGTAGTAGTCTTCCATGTAGTTCGGTAGGCCCATATAGCCTTAGGTAACCTTGCAACCTATTCCTTTCTATGCATATCTATAGTTTTTGTCAAAATTGCCTCTATGTCCCTATTGGTGATCTCTACTTGGCCATTAGCTTGTGGATGATAAGGAGTTGATTTTTTGTGCCTTATGTTGTATTCATTCATTAAGGCTATAATAAGTGTAGAGGTAAACTGTGCTCCTTGGTCTATCACTATTTCTGTAGGGACACCAAATCTGGTGAAGATTTCTTCATAGAGGAATTTTGCAACTTTATTATCCCTAGCATACTTCATAGGTCTAGCTTCTACCCATTTTGTTACATAACCTGTGCATACAAGAATGTAAGACTTACCATTTGAAGGTGGATCAATTGGCCCTACAAAGTCCAATCCCCATTTGTCAAATGGTGTAATAATAACTTATGGAAATAGAGGCATCTCTTCTAATCTGGTTGGTCTTCCCATCCTTTGGAATTTGTCACATCTCCTGGTATATTTGGCTGCATCTCTATGTAATGTTGGCCAATAATAGCTAGTATTTAAGATTTTCATTGTTGTCCTTTTAGCAGCAAAAATGTCCTCCACAAGGTTCATCATGGCTTGCATGCAGTATGTCATGGGTGTCCTCCTGTCATACACATCTCCTCATTACTTGATCCGGTCCTATGTAAAACATACAATCTGCAATCCAAGAGAAATTAAATCTTTTCTCTACTAATAATCTCTTTTCCTTAGGTGAGAACTGAGGAGTTCTTCCTATAGCCAGATAATTTTCTATATCTACATACCATGGATGAATAAATTTGATGGCAAACAAATGTTCATCTAGAAACGAATCCTCAATAAGTGCAGAGTCATCTTGCCTTTGAATTCTAGATAGGAAATCAACAACCACATTGGCTTTACATGGCTTGTCCACAATTGTAATATCAAATTCCTGCATAAAAAAAAACCACCTTGCCAGTCTCCCTTTTATTGAGATTTTGTTCATGAGATACCTAATTGCTGCATGATCAGTATGGACAAATATCTGATAGCCTATACTATAATTCCTGAACTTGTTGAGGGTATAGATGATTGCTAACATTTTTTTTTCTGTAACAGTGTAGTTGAGTTCGGCTCCTTGCAAGTTTTTGCTGATATAGTAGAGTGCATGCTCAGCTGAACCACCTTTTTGTCCTAGAAAAACACCAATAGCATAATTTGATGCATCTGTATGAATATGGAATGGAAGTGACCAATCAAGTCCTTTCAAAATAGGTGCTTGTGTAAGGGAAATTTTTAGATCAAGGAATTCTTTTTCACATTCAGTTGTCCAGGAAAACTTTGCATCTTTCTTTAACAAACTGTATAGAGGTCCAACTGTTTGATTGAAATCTTTAATGAATCTTCTATAATATCCAACATGTCCTAGAAAGCTTCTCAGTTCCTTTTTCTTGGTAGAAAAGGGTAGATTAGAGATGAATTCAATCTTAGAAGGATCAACCTATATTACTGCAACAAAAATATAGTGACCAAACACTATTCCTTCTTACATCATCATGAAGTACTTCTGACTATTTAGTGACAGGTTATGATCTTCACACCTCTACAGTACCTTCCTCAAATGTTGTACCATAAAAAATAAAGTCATCCATGTATATTTTCATATAGTCATATGAGATGTCTGAGAAAATATTGATCACTACTCTCTGGAAAGTTGCAGGTGCATTACAATGACCAAAAGGAAAAACTGTATAGGAAAACATTCCCCAGGGGTATGTAAATATAGTCTTTTCCTAGTCCTCTGGAGCAATTTTTATTTGATTGTATCCAATAAAGCCATCCAAGAATGAGAAGTACATTTTCCCAAATAAATTATCCAAAACTTGATCAATGAAGGGAAGAGGAAAGTAATCTTTCTTTGTTGCCAAGTTGAGCTCCCTATAATACACAAACACTCTCCATTTTACTCCTTTTTTAGGAACAATAACTAGTGGGGAAACCCACTAGCTATCCGAGATTGGGTAGATAAAGCCAACATTCAACATCTTCTGTAATTCCTCTTTAAAAATTTCTCTCAAGGCTAGATTGATTCTTCTTTGGGGCTATCTGATAGGTTTGAACTCACTATTGATGAATATGCGGTGTGTACATAGTTTTGGGTCTAAGCCCTTCATATCACCATATTCCCAAGCAAAAGCTGACTTATGGCTAGTAAGCATTTGGACAAGAGATTCTTGCTGCTCACTGGTAAGGTTATTATTGATATTCAATGTTTTTTCCTGCAGCTACCTCCACTTGTGAGGTTAATTCAACCATCAACACTTTAGGAAGAAAAGGAACTTCTACCTTGTGGGCCAATAAAGTGTGCAAGAAGTCAGTTGCTACAAGATAATGAGCTGAGATGGGTGGAGGAAGAATGGTTTGCAAGGAGCATGGAATTTTGTCACAAAGAGGGTATTAAACACCATAATTATTCAGTAGGAAATTAGACAATATCTCTTCCTCTTCTTGTTGTGTAATGAAAGGATCTCTTGTGATCATCATCAAATTTTCCACAGAGTTCAATTCCTCTTCTTCTCCCAAGTCTGGCCAAATAGTCTGTCCAGAATCAAGTTGAGGTTGGGTTGGAGAATAAAGGGTACGCTTCTTTGTGTTATACCCATCAGACATTGTCATATTAACCAACCTACATCCAATGTAAGCATCAACAGTGGCCAGGCAAGGCCTTCCTAGTATAATAGGGTATCCTCCTAATGATGCTTTTGGAGACAAAACCATAAAGTCAGCACGATACTCTCAGGAATCCAAGGTGACTACCAGGTCTTCAACCACTCCATTAGGTTTGACAGTTGAACTATCTGCAAGTTGCAGTATTGTAGGTGTAGCCCTTAGGTCTGAGATACTAAGTTTTACCACAAGGTCCTTAGTCATGACATTGATAGTTGCACCAAGATCTACTAAAGCATTCTTAATTTGTACCCCATTAATAGTGATCTCCACAACAGGACTGCCAGGGTCTGAATATTTTGGGATGGTAAGTTTCCCTAACATCAAGTCAAATATTTGACCTAAGACATGGAAAATTTGAGGATCTTTCTTTTTCCTCCATGGTTTCTTCAAACATGCCTCCTTGATAGCTTTGATATAGATAGGTACTTCTTTGATTGCTTGGAATAATGGAATTTTCACACATATGTGCTTTAGTTGATCAAGGATGTCAAAGGTAGGGTCTTCTTTCTTTTTCACAACTTCACCTTCCAACCTTTGTGGGAAAGGAGGTGAGGGTTTATTGGATACCTTAGGCAATGATGGAGTCTGCATTGGCTCATTAGGTTGAGGTAGGTCATTGGTATCTTCTTAATCATTCTCCTCAATGGTAATTCTAAGATTATGGGAGGAGATGGTGTGGGTAACACTGTTCCTGAATGTAAGATGATATTATTCAAGTTGAGAGCATAGGCAGGCTGATGATTAGGATCAGTAAAATAAAATTTTTGCTACTGCAGCTGCTGTTGAGGTTGGTTATTTGGATTGGGTGCTGCTTGAGCAGACAACTGGGTTGGCTTTAGATTTTGGCTTTGAATAGCTACAGGAGGTGGCATAATTGATTATTGTTGGGGTTGCTGCAGGAAACCAATGGGTGGATTTGACCGTTGTTGGCCTCCCCTCCATTGGTTAGAATGCTCCCAATTCTGCTATGGAGGTTGCCACTACTTTTACTATGGTGACTGCCAATTCCCTTGAGGAAGTTTCTAATATTTTTGTTGAGCATTGGGCCAAGGACTATTCCATTGAGGTTGGGAGTAGGGACCATAATTTGGAGGGTATTGGTTCTTCCACTGATTATTATATGAACCAAAATTTTGCAAAGGGTCCTGAGGCATACCTTGTCTTGGGGCCCATGGCCTGCGCTGAGCAACAAAGAACACTTCTTCCTCTCCTTCAATGGTTTTGAACTCAATGGGAAGATGTTGCACCTCCAAATTGGCCATTGCTTTGCATCTGCAATCCTTCTTCCTTTGCCTGCAGTGAGGGCAATATTCAGCTAGCATTGCCTCAACTTCCTCTTTCTTCCTTCGAGCTTGCATATTGTCCAATTGAGTAGATACATTGTTGCTGATATCTTGCTTGAAGTCAGACAAGAGATGAGAAATATCCCCCTTAAACACTCCAGAGCCGTTTCCTTTTGCAATAGAGGGTCTAAACCCTCAGCCTTTCTTCACAACTACTTTGGAGTAATTGAGACAAATTTTCTTGATATCATCCCAGTAATCAGGTCCAGTGCCTCCATGCAAGTATCGTTAACTCCTCTTAGAAAGAGAAGTTTTTGTGATTCCTCATTCAACTCGTGTTGAGTGTTCTTTTGCACACTGAACAAAAACCTTGACACATAATCTTCCAAGGTTTCATCTTCCTTTTGTGACATCTTGAAGATGTCATCTCCTCTCATATCATTCCTTCTACAATATTCTTTATATTTGTTCAAGAATAGATCCTTCATTACATCCCAAGTGGTTGCTACATTACTTCCCAATCCCATGAACCACCTCAAGGCTAACTCTTTTAGAGTGGAGGGAAACAACTTCAACTTGTGTGCTGAGGTTGTGTAGTCATAGATCCTACAAAGTATGTCAAATTCAAACAAGAAGGTATGAGGGTCCTTAGTAATCAGTCCATAGAAATTTGGAAGTAATGAGGCAGCGATGTTCTTGAGGTTATTATTGTCATGCAGGTCAAGAATTGGAAATGGAAAAGTAGGAGTTTCCATCCCTAGTTGTGTTCCTGGATTAGCTCCTCACTGATGAACTACAAGGGCAAGTAGATTATTTGATGGGTCGTGGTTGTTAGAAGTTTGTAGATTATTTAGATGCTGAACAAGTGGGTTAAGGTCATCTGGCTCATCAAATAGGTTTAAGCTTAGCTCTAAGGAAGAAGATGAGGTGACTAAGTCTTGGCCAGCATCCATATATGGGTCTTCTTGGAAAAGGTCTGGTTCAATCTCTTCAATATCTATTATTCCAGGAATGAATCTTCCAAATTGGTCTCTTCTTCTAAGCATTCAACGAAGTTGGCTAAACTATGAAAATGATGGAACGCAAAATTCTAAACTAAATACTTGGAATGAAATTTAAACTCTCTATTAGCATGCTTCCAGTAGGACTTTAGTTTGACACCATCCCCAAAAATGACACCAAAAATGTAGGGTCCTTTAATCAGCTTAATAACTAGGAACATGAAATCATCTACCCAGGGATTGAACATCACAACTGGCAGTTATAACCTGCTAAAGAACCTCATTTAATCATCAACCTAGGGACGTAAAGTTGAAATGGGTCAACACAATATATGCACTAATCACCTTTCTCAGAAATGCATAACTTCCTAAAGATGCTTATACTAGAAGTTGATTTACTGGAAACAACTTTACTGGATAAACTTGCTTGGAAATGAAAACTGAAAGACAAAACTATTCTACATCTAGTGGCTACAGGAACAGTTGAAAACTCTATGTTTCTGCCAGCTGCAGGAACAATCACACTAACCTCTATGAAAGGAAGTGAAACTATTCTAACTTGTAGAATGAAAATATGGAAAACTCCCTAATTGGGCCCCCTTAGGTAGTGCCAAAGGTAAACAACATATTAGACTACAAACTTCATAAACACTTTATTGATTCAAGATAGACAAGTACATAGCTCACAATCTTTAACTGTATTTCTTAAAATTGAAAATGTGTTACAACAACAATCTTCCAGCCCTTTCTCTGAATGAGAATGGGCTATTTATTGAAACTGAATCTAATGACTAACTAACCCTTCCCTCATAAAATGGGAAGTCTTTATTACATCATAACTAACTAAGTTAAGAAGTGGATGAAGAAGAAAGAACTAAGTGAAATCAGTTCTGAAGTTTTAAAGCACCACCAAGATGCCTAGGGTAGATTTTAGGAACACTCTCCCTACATGGCAGATGACTTGAAGCTGCCTCCTTATTCTTTGCTGTTGAACTAGTCTTCATTGAATTAGTCTTTCAGCCTTCAAGTGGAAACTGAATTCCTTCCTCAAACGTGGTACCTGCAAAATATCTTAACATCTATTCTTGCAGCAGAACGTTAGCTCAACACATTAAATCTTTAAGATGATCCATCACCTCATTTATACATTCTTAAGCATTAATCTAAGGCAAACATTATTTCAGACATGGCTGCAGGAAGTTCAATAGTAGAGGCTGGAAGAAAGGTTTGTCATCACACAAAGTCATAAGGCATTCATCAAACTAATAAAACATTTCAAGGTAATAATCATGGAAAGACTTATCATAATATACTTATTATATTAAAAGCATAAAAGTCTATGTCTTGTCCCATAATCAACACTAAATGTTTATCTTAGCATAATGAAAAGCATAAAAGTGTTTTTAAAATAATGATCTAAATGTGTCGTAAACTTGGCTCATCAGTGGTGTAAACTAACATTAAACCCTAGAAATATTAATCTACCTATTAATTAATTGATCAATAATATTTCTAGGGTTTCAATTATATCATAAACTAAATTAAATCAAATCTAAGTTACAAACCTTAAACTTTAAATTTTTATTTTATAGATTTTATTTTAGAGGTTTTAGAATTTAGAATAGGTCTCAGGGTTTCTATTTTCCAATCAAAATTCTTATGCTTAGGGTTTTAAATTTTAAAACTAAATTTAAATTTTAAATTTAATTTTTTTTTATAAGAAAGATATAAAAACATGTAAATGAGAAAGCCACATACTTAGGAACACACCAAACTAGCTATCATGGAGGGAGGAGGTGCAAAAATTCTTTCTTGACGTTGCTTGATGATGGGTACACATTTTTGAGTCCTCTTCCTAGTCATCATTTTCATGTCAATAGAGAAGAAAATGAATTCATGTGTTGGAAAAAATTAATATCTTTAAGAAATGCATACCCATTCACAAATTGGTATATGGTTGTAATGGTTACCCATTTAGTAATAGGATTTTGAACCATAATAATTACCCATTCCAAAGGCATATTATTTAAGGTCTAGATCCTGTTCTTA